>JAGVVM010019388.1:0-26294 GCA_019149425.1 Psidium friedrichsthalianum
AAATAATTTCACTCCAAAAACATGGTGGAACGAAGAGCTACTCTGTCTGTAATATCCACCCTTCTAAATTCAATGGAAAACAAATGACTGGAGAAACACTGTAAGGACAAAGTTCGACCAATTTTCGGAAAAGTTCTTCTCTTCGATGACATTCATCTTTAAATGATGTGCATAATGGAAACAAATTTCACCCAAAAAACATAAAGGAATGTTGAGCTGCACTGCCATTAATATAATCTCTCTCAAATTTAGTGCAAAGTGAACGACTTGAAAAATTCTCCAAAATCTTAGTTCCACCTATTTTTGAGAAAGTTCATTCTTTCCATTGCTTTCATCCAGAAATGTTATGCATAATCTAAATAAATTTAACTCTAAAAACATGATTGAATCATGAGCTACTCTGTCGGTAATAAACACCATTATAAATTGAATGAAAAAAAAAATGACTTGTGAAACATTGTGAGAACGTAGTTCGACCTATATTTGGGAAAGTTCTTTTCTTCCAATACATTCGTCCATAAATGATGTGCATAATGCCAACAAATTTCACTCAAAAAACATCGTGGAAAGTATAGATGCATTGCCATTCATATAAGCTCTCTCAAATTTTGTAGAAAATGAATGACTTGAAAAAATCTCTGAAATCTTGGTTCCACCTATTTTTGGGAAACCTCATACTGTCCAATGCTTTCGTCCAGAAATGTTATGGATGATCAAAAATAATTTCACTCCAAAAACATGGTGGAACGAAGAGCTACCCTGTCCGTAATATCAACCCTCTAAATTCAATGGAAAACAAATGACTTGAAAAACACTGTAAGAACAAAGTTCGACCTATTTTCGGAAAACTTCTTTTTTTCGATGACATTCATCTTTAAATGATGTGCATAATGGAAACAAATTTCACCCAAAAAACATAATGGAATGTTGAGCTACACTGCCATTAATATAATCTCCCTCAAATTTAGTGCAAAATGAACAACTTGAGAAATGCTCCAAAATCATGGTTCCCCCTATTTTTGGGAAAGTTCATTCTTTCCATTGCTTTCATCCAGAAATGTTATCCATAATCAAAATAAATTTCACTCTAAAAACATGATTGAATCATGAGCTACTCTGTCGGTAATAAACACCATTATAAATTGAATGCAAAAAAAAATGACTTGTGAAACATTGTGAGAACGTAGTTGGACCTATTTTCGGGAAAGTTCTTTTCTTCCAAGACATTCGTCCATAAATGATGTGCATAATACAAACAAATTTCACTCAAAAAACATCGTGGATAGTATAGATGCGTTGCCATTCATATAAGCTCTCTCAAATTTTGTAGAAAACGAATGACTTGAAAAATGCTCTGAAATCTTGGTTCCACCAATTTTTGGGAAACCTCATACTGTCCAATGCTTTCGTCCAGAAATGTTATGGATAATCAAAAATAATTTCACTCCAAAAACATGGTGGAACGAAGAGCTACTCTGTCCGTAATATCCACCCTTCTAATTTCAATGGAAAACAAATGACTTGAGAAACACTGTAAGAACAAAGTTCGACCTATTTTCGGAAAAGTTCTTTTCTTCGATGACATTTATCTTTAAATGATGTGCATAATGGAAACAAATTTCACCCATAAAACATAATGGAATGTTGAGCTGCTCTGCCATTAATATAATCTCTCTCAAATTTAGTGCAAAATGAACGACTTGAAAATTGCTCCAAAATCTTGGTTCCACCTCTTTTTGGGAAAGTTCATCCTTTCCATTGCTTTCGTCCAGAAATGTTATGCATAATCAAAATAAATTTCACTCTAAAAACATGATTGAATCATGAGCTACTCTGTCGGTAATAAACACCATTATAAATTGAATGCAAAAAAAATGACTTGTGAAACAATGTGAGAACGTAGTTCGACCAATTTTCGGGAATGTTCTATTCTTCCAAGACATTCGTACATAAATGATGTGCATAATGCAAACAAATTTCACTCAAAAACCATCGTGGAAAGTATAGATGCACTACCATTCATATAAGCTCTCTCAAATTTTGTAGAAAACGAATGACTTGAAAAATGCTATGAAATCTTGGTTCCACCTATTTTTGGGAAAGCTCATACTGTCCATTGCTTTCGTCTAGAAATGTTATGGATATTCAAAAGAAATTTCACTCCAAAAACATGGTGGAACGAAGAGCTACTCTGTCCGTAATATCCACCCTTCTAAATTCAATGGAAAACAAATGACTCGAGAAACACTGTAAGAACAACGTTCGACCTACTTTCGGAAAAGTTCTTTTCTTCGATGACATTCGTCTTTAAATGATGTGCATAATGGAAACAAATTTCACCCAAAAAACATACTGGAATGTTGAGCTGCACTGCCATTAATATAATCTCTCTCAAATTTAGTGCAAAATGAACGACTTGAAAAATGCTCCAAAATCTTGGTTCCACCTATTTTTGGGAAAGTTCATTCTTTCCATTGCTTTCATCCAGAAATGTTATGCATAATCAAAATAAATTTCACTCTAAAAACATGATTGAATCATGAGCTACTCTGTCGGTAAAAAACACCATTATAAATTGAATGCAAAAAAAAATGACTTGTGAAACATTGTGAGAACGTAGTTCGAACTATTTTCGGGAAAGTTCTATTCTTCCTAGACATTCGTCCATGAATGATGTGCACAATGCAAACAAATTTCACTCAAAAACCATCGTGGAAAGTATAGATGCACTACCATTCATATAAGCTCTCTCAAATTTTGTAGAAAACGAATAACTTAAAAAATGTTCTGAAATCTTGGTTCCACCTAATTTTGGGAAACGTCATACTGTCCAATGCTTTCGTCCAGAAATGTTATGGATAATCAAAAATAATTTCACTCCAAAAATATGGTGGAACGAAGAGCAACTCTATCCGTAATATCCACCCCTCTAAATTCAATGGAAAACAAATGACTTGATGTTGGTTGGATATTTCGAGGATGGAGATGAAAAGTTGGTTGGATATTTCGAGGATGAACTTGATTTAAATAAAGACCGGAGGTGGAGTACACAAATTGAGCACAGATGAGTAATCTTTGAGCCATAATGGTCTTTGGTGGAATTACAAAGCCTAGGTGATAATGATTGGTAGGAAAGCAAATGGCGAGTGAAGAATAATGACGATGACATGCCAATAGGCTTGAATTGGGAGTTCTGAAAATTAGCCTTGAGAAACGGATTGTGGATATGGAATTGCGAAGGTTCAGTATTGGAAGGCTATAGGCTTGAATTGTGTTAGACTTTGATGATTTAGATTTGAATCATTTTCAAGAGTTCCAAATGGTTTGGGTGAGGCTTGCAAGAAGATGGACAATGACGTTGGACTATGGGCCAGAAGAATTGTATGATTTCGGCTTGTTGTGAATAGCGACCAGAAAAGTGTTGCACTAGTTGAAGTTTCGATATTCAATCTTAGAAATGATGGTCGCCAATGATAATGGAACGCTGATGTTGTAGAAGTGCATGAAATATGCGGCTCATAGAAAACGAACGATGACTGTAGGGTGTTGGATGCGGAGAAAGCTTGAGTTTAGAGATTTAGATACTGATTTTGGACGGAGGTCCCAAACCCGATGTAACAATTGTGAATAGGTGCGAACAACGACCATGGAAAAGTACTTTATGTGAATTTTTAAGTTCATGACTTTGGTCACAATGGTCGTTTATGGTGCTTAAATGCTTAGGTTAAAACATAAGCCAAATGAAGGAATTCTTGGTGATAAACAAACTGACTATTTGAGGAAATGAAATGAATATGTCGCTCCCGAGTAACTCCTTGTGGGATGATGGTAATGGAGGCTAAACTGGAAACATCCCTGGCGTGATTGAATGGATGTGGAATTAGGTTGTGACCAAATGAATCCGCGAGTATTAGTTTGGCAATGACCTGTGTCGAGATTTACATTAGCGGGACGTGAAGATTCCTGAGGAGTGGACATCAAAGTAACACAGTGAAAAGGGAGAAAGGATGAGAAAAAGTCAAAGGAAAATGTATAGAAGCTTGTTTGGTGGACTTTAAAGGACAAGAAAGGTAGTTCCACCTAGTATAAGTATGCGCAATGGCGGATACCCAATAGAACATAAGATTGGCGAAAGGAGTATAGCGAGGCCAGAATTTATCTGATAACTGACTGGTACAGTCGAGTAATTCGAGAAGGAATTGAGGATTGATCAAAGTCGCCAAAAGAGTTAAGAGGATAGGTGGCGCAGACTTTTGGAATCCCTAATGTGAAGTGATGCTTTTCGTAAGGTATCGCCAGCGTGAAGCTTATCCATGTTTGGAATGAAGTAAAAGTTAAAACCAAGGCTTATAATGTTGTGTTGGTACCTTTGAATAAGGAAATGCGAGCTTCTGCAAATACTTGATCATGAGGTCGTTAAAGTGAATGGCGAAGTCTCGTTTGTGGAAGAATTAATGAACATATAGCATAAAAAGGGACAAGTCTGGGGACGAAAGACAGAGTTGTAACCCATAGTTATTTGAGAAATATCACGAAAAGGAAAGAGCCATGTGAGAAAAGCGAAGGGAAGATAAATCCCTAGTATCTATTTTGAGTTGTTTAGTGAGGTGCCCTGAATGAGAAATGCCTGGATGCCTAGTGGATGTTGGTGAAAGTTGAGTATCTGTTCCGTGCCTCCGTTGTGATCGGAGAGGGCTCCTGTGGTGTGATCAGGTTGCCTTGTTTTGGGATGGAACCCACACGAGCTAGTCAGCGAGTGATCTGATAGCATCGTGGTGGGGTGTGAATTATGTGAAATTTGTTTGAAAGACTGTAACCAACGGAATCCAGGCATGGCATGTGAAATTGGCATCAAAGAAGGGCTGAGATGTAGTACGTCCTAAGTTTTAATGAACGCTTCGCTTAGTGAAAAGAGATGGGCACTGCAGTCTTGAAATATGCTGCGTGGGTAGGAAGAGTGAAAAATGATCCAGACATGTTCATAGGAAATCATTAAGGGGCTACAGGATGGCATTACCAATTGGAGCTATGAGTATTTGAGTTGATAAGAAATCTTTCAAGCAATTAAGATTGCAGGATGTCGCGATTAAGAAGGAAGAGTGATCAAGGTGCGAAGTAAAGGCGTAATTAGACCCTATAGTTGAGAGAGGTAGCGACTAGGAGAACGTCGTGTTGGGGCAAAGGAAACTGAAGGGCAAGTTTCGAGGACGAAACTTTTTAAGGAGGGAAGAATTGTAACATCCTGGATTTTCGACCCATTTTCAGAATCTATAAATTGAATGGATATATTTCATTGGGACGCTCTAGTCAGATCTCGTTTGGAATTAGCTACTCCGAGGTGACTAACCGAAGGGGAAAGGCTATTAGGACTTGAAGTACGTGGACCTGATCAGTCGATACGTGTACGTCCTAACAAGCCACCCGTTAGTCTGAGCATTTGCTAGAGTCGTTACTCATTGGATTTGGCCACGAGATTGATTATGAATTTGGACAATCGAACTTTCAAGGATATTACAGAGATGAGTTGGATTTAAAGATTTAGTTTCAGAACTTTGGATTTGGCTTAGTGCGCCGCGAAGAGGGACGACGAGAGGATTGATTGTTTTGGCCCCGGTTCGCCCTAGACTTCTCAGTAATTTATCTGTGAGTTTTTAGAGAGTTTGGACGCTAGATTTGAGTTCGTCTAGTCGTCAGGATCGTTTTGACTGTAAACTCTCATATTCCAAAAAAAATTGGCTCTACCGGTCGAGTCGCCGGGTCCATTTCTTCGCGATTAAGTTAATTTAACCCTATCCACTTGAGCCGACACATGTCCATGCCTTATTGGCTGCCGGTTTGACTTCATGGCATGAGGATCCCACCATGGACACTTGTAGGCATTCCATTGGTCGGTTGATGGACTTTTGTCCAAGCTTGCTAAGCAAGCTTCACCTTGGCTTGCCTTCCAAGCTTCAAGCTTGGCTTGCCAAGGAAGCCAAGAGCTCTCTCCCTCCCTCCTTGACCATACTATCTCTCTCTCCTCTCATTTTTGTGCGCCCAAGTCCATTTCTCTCTCTCGGCCGAGAGCCGTTCTCGCGCGACCAGCACGCGCGCCCGGGCGGAAATGGGTCGTTCGGGGTCATCCGGACTCCGAATCGAGCTCTGTTTTCGTCTGTGTACTCGTAAGACATCGAACTTCGATATTCTGAAAACAAATCATCCGAAAAATCCCTAGAGAAGTCGCAGCGTCGAATCAAAGTTACCTGTTCTGATTCGCGTTTCCTGTACGCGCGCCCGGAAAGAAGTTGGTTGTTCGGGATCGTCCGGAGTCCAAATCAAGCTCTGCTTTTTCCTGTGTAACCGTAAGATTCTGAACTTCAAAGATCTAAAATTTATTTAGCCAAAAATCTGATCTAATTTTCGTGACAGAGTCTGATCTGAGCTGGACTTCGTTCGTCTGTTGCCCGTTTTCGTCGTTGCCATGCTGTTTCTATTCCAACTGCTTCTTCAGCTCGGTTTTGGTGAGTAAACCCCCTAGGTTCATTGTAGAGTAGCTGAGGAAGATTATTCTGATTAGTAGATGGAAGATTGATTGAATTCTCTGAGCACTTTGCTGGGTTGAATCCGGTTGAATCAATACCGGTTTTGCTGAGTTTCTGGTCTGTGATTGCTGTACGTGTTCTGTGAAATGTATAGGCTTAATTATACTGAGTTTATGCGAGGATTTGGTGGCTGGATGGAGATGTTAGGCTGCCCAAATTTTCGGTGTATTTGGGACTTGAATCTGAGGGATATGTGAGAACATGTAAGCTGGAAATTTTGGATCTGTTTGTGCTTACAATTGCCGTGATTGTGTGGGACAGAAGAACCTAGCATGGTGAGATGATTAAGGTGACCGAATGCATGAGAGTATGGGGCTGTGACCTAGGTGGATTAATTTTGACTCGATTTATGAAAAACGTGGTTGATCGGTTTTAATACATCAAACCGTGTACTTGGGGGTCAATGTGGACTAAACTGTGTACTTGAGAGAAATGGATTAAACCGAGTGAACGTGTGGGTGAATTTGCTGGATTTCTTGATCTGCTCATGTTTGAGGTTGCCGTGGTTATTTGAGAAAGAGAATTCACAAGTCATGGGATTTGGGTGGTGACTGAATGGACTTGAGTATGTGGGTGAGGTTCGATTAAGTTAGTCTGGGTTTATTACATAGACAATGCAAGTAATTTCCCCAAATGGTCAAGCCGTGTATGTGTGGGATTAAATTGCTTGAAACCGTGCATTGTCTGAGTATGGTTTGAGAGGGAAGTCGCCCTGTAATAGAGCTAACACCCATGAGTGATAAAAGCCCGAGAGTACGGCTTTGAGTCTGCCTGTGATGTATTGAAATGCTCTGCATTTGTTTGCATGTGTGAGACTTGCCTGATTTTGTGAATGTGAGACATCGTGCGTGAACGTGTGATTGAAACATGGCATTGACTGAGCATGCTGCATGGCACGATGATCTATTTTGGCAAGTCCTGAGAAATGAAAGTGAGATTGTGCTCGGCCGACGGACTGGCGCGAGAATTGGAGAGAAAAGGTAGGTTCCCGGCTTGCGACGGACTGCAAGTTCGAAGGCGCTCGAACGTGCACGGCACGGGGTAGCTGGAGTGATAAGGTGCCGGCCTGTGGCGCCTTGAGCGCGGGTCGAGGCACGGCCTGAGGCGTAGTATGTATACGCGGGCATGAGACCTTGAGGGTCAGGGATGAACCACGAGATCCCGAAATGATGTCGGGGATGAAACACGAGATCCCGCGACGGTGTTCAGTGCATGACATGTGTTTGAGTTTGGCTGTGAGTCACATGCACTGATTTGATCATTCATGATGAGTTTGGCATCGTGTGTTGTATCTGTGAGAGTCGAGCATGAACCATTGAGGCCATTTGTGTGATTGCATATGCAATGAAATTTAGCATGGTATTGAGTCGCATGCATTGACTTGGGCGACGGTTGATGAATTTGTTATTGTATGTTGCATTCGCTCTTGTTACGGATGCCTGAGTTGCTTGGCTGATGTGTTGTTCCATTTTCTAAGTTTAGAGGTTTACTCACTGAGTTTTAGACTCACTTGTGGCTGATTGCCTTTCAGATCCTCGACCTTAGCATGGAGACGATGGGAGTATTAGTTGGGATACCAGAGGAGACTGAGCAATAGGAGTCATTGTACCCTAATCTGAGGGTCCTATTTTTTTTTAGAATTGAGCTTGTATTCAGGATTAAACCTATGTTGTGAGAGTTGTATATGTGATGGTGTTTAATATAAGCAGGATTCGTTAGTGTATTTGGTGTCTGTTGATTGTGGTCTCTCTATCTATCTACATGATGGCTTGTCAGGGGTAGTTGTTGGCGCTTTCGCCTGCGTTTATCTGAGCCGTCATTTGGCCGCGACGTTTCCTGGGCGGTCGCAAATCGGTTCGGCCATTTGACGAGGTGAGTTGGAGTGTCTGTCGCGCGGTCGTAGGGGAATAGGGCGTGACAATTCTAATTTAGCACTGACCCCAGCCCTGGTCTCATCAATAAGCACAATATCATCTGCGAACAGCATACACCATGGCACCTCATCTTAGATATCTTTTGTTAGCTCATTCATAATTAGTGCAAAAAGATAAGGACTCAAAACTGAACCTTGATGTAAACCCACTGTAATTGGAAAATAACTTGATGTGCCATTACAGGCCTTCACACATGTGGTAACACCATCATACATATCCTTGATTGCCTCTACAAACTTTAAAGGTACCTTTTTCTTCTGAGGAATCCATCACAAAACATTTCTTGGAACCTTATCATATGCCTTCTCGAGGTAAATAAACACCATATGTAGATTCTTCTTCTTTTCTCGATATCTCTCCATCAACTGTCGTATTAAGAAGATAGCCTCTATGGTAGATCTTCCAAGCATAAATCCAAATTTGAGAAGAAATGATAGTGGGAAAGAAAATTGAATTCCTTTAATTGATCTTACTCAATTTATTGCTTTCTCCCTTGTGACAAACTTCATTCTAATGCTGATTCCACGATTATTTGATGACATGGGCTCACACCACACTGCACACCATTTCCTTTAGTAAATTCGAGTGAAGTCTTAATACGTTTGAGTAGTCTCATTCATAAATTAACGTCTCGCTAATTTTCACTTTTATAACAATAATGAGAAGTGTGAAAATTACTAAGAATGTGTTATAAATCTGATATAACAAGTGGCGTGGCACATTGCTAACATTTGTTGAATATGGCTTATTATTCACTTATAATCTACATTGTGGTTTGGTATATCAATACTAATCTATAAGATAGCAATGTCCAATAGGATAGACCTTTAAAAGTCGAGGGAGACTGAGCAAACAAATGCCTTGAACTCACCGTGCTGTGCGCTCCCAACACCCATCTTCATATATTTTATTCTTTTTATTTTTTAAATTTTAGCTTTAAAATGAAGCTTTCACATTCTTTACATGAACATGAGATACATTAAAAGGTAAAGTCATCTTGAAACTCTTCTCTCTTTCCACGATGTTTCTTTTATACCTGCCGTGTTTTGGGTTAAAGTTTTCTCCCCTACTTTTGAGTGTTTCTTTTGGCTGTTCATACGAAATTGGTTTACAGTCTAAGAAAGTGAGGACATATGGTACAAAATAATATATAAAGGACAAATTGGCAGTGCCTCATACAAATAATGACCCTTCTTCTCCGGATGACAATAGTTTAATGATATTTACTATTTCACTATGAACACAAAGATCAAATCATTATCATATAACAACTAAATTTCTGTATAATAATGTTCTTTTCTCCTTTTCCAAAAGGGAAAACTTAACCACAAATCTCTATTTGAATGGAAACGTCATCCAACAATTTTTTTTCTGGTAGTATGAAATGGGTTTTGGCATCTTTTCGATCTGGAAATGTGAAAGAAAAACTCACTTTTATTACAGAATATGTATTTTATTTTAAGTTCTTTAATCATAACTCCTATCATTATTGAAGCAAAAATTATTTTAAATCTCCTCAAGTGTGGCACTCCATGCAATTAGTCGATGCTTTTCTTGCTCAAGTCATTAAAAGAGCTGTTGGGAATTTCCTTTGGCCCCTAAATGAAAAGAGATTGCATCCCGTGCACTAGGATTCAAGAATTTTTGCGTTAGAATAGTCTAATTGATTCGCTAATGCTCTCGATCATGCTGTGAAAAGTATTCTGACTTGTTGGCACTTTTTTTTTATGGAAAAAAAGTCTAGTTTAATATATTTACCCAAATTATTTTCCAGATTTTTTTTTCATTTCTCTGAATTAAAACGGATGAGTTATTATATGTTGTGCTTCAAAAATCATATTTCTTTTGACTTCCTTAAAGTGTTCAGAGTATAAATAAAGCATTTATTATTATTATTATTATTATTTATTAATATTTTTATATATTCTTTTAATTTAAAGATATAGTTTGACCAGTCTGAACCAAAAGCAATATTTAAAGTAATAAAAAAGAAGAAAGTGAGGACATATAGTTCAAAATAACATATAAAGGACAAATTGGTGGTGCTTCATACAAATAATGACCCTTCTACTCCGGATGACCTCTAGAAACTTGAATAAAACACTGGTTTGACAATAGTTTAATGATATTTACTATTTCACTATGAACACAATGATCAAATCATTATCATATAACAACTAAATTTCTGTATAATAATGTTTTCTTTTTTTGGGTAAGGAATTTCTGTATAATAATGTTCTTTTCTCCTTTTCCAAAAAGGAAAACTTTTCCACAAAAACTCTATTTGAATGGAAACGTCATCCAACAATTTTATTATAGAAAATGTATTTTATTTATAAGTTCTTTAATCGTAACTCCTATCCTTATTGAAGCAAAAAATATTTTAAATCTCCTCGACTGTGGTACTCCATGCAATTAGTCCAATACTTTTCATGCTTAGGTCATTAAAAGAGCAGTTGCCAATTTCCTTTGACCCCTAAATGAAAAGAGATTGCATCCCGTGCACTAGGATTCAAGAATTTTTGCGTTAAAATAGTCTAATTGATGAATTACGAACAAATATAAATGTCACAGGAACTATAGAACCATCGACCAATGACGAACACATGCTATTATCCTGATCAAAATCACCTAGATTTTGTCATTATTTTTAAGCAAAACGAGGTGAGAATATGAAAGCTGAAAATATTTTCAATCGACGACTACAATCTGTTCTTTTCGTGATTCGAGGACTGGGAGCACTCGCAAAATCTGTGGAATGACTCCTCCTGCTCGTCAATCTAAAAGATGGGCAACGTCATTGGCTTGTCTTCTGGTCTCTTTTGTGGAAAAAATATGAGATACCAATTAATGGGGCCACCTATGCATTTATGATTACACATGAACGATAATGACGCCATGCACGAGAATTCAACCTAAGTTTGTACCTTGTAGATGGGTGACCAATTTAATATGCATACGTCATGTGTGACATCGAGCCTCATATAAGTTCACCAACCTTTGCTTTTAACTCTGAACTTCATTTATAAATTTAAAAAAAGAAGAAAAGAAGTAGGACTTAGGCAATATGTTGAAATTACAAAACATCTATGGCAAGACGCTATAATAACCAATAATGTGATCCCACGGTTAGTTTATTTTTGTCCACATTAATTTCTTTGATGTTTTATTATTCATGCTAAGTTGCGTGATAACTATCAGTTAATCCACATTGAGTTATGTTGTGTAGTGACCGTCCAAGAATCACGATAACTATTTTGATGGAAGACATTGTATAAAGGGTTGCAGTTGAGAGTATAAATAGAAAACAATTTTATGTCATGTCATTTTCGATTTTCTTTCGGTAATTTGCATTTTATCTCATATTATATTCATGCCGTGAAAACGGACTATATCTAATATCGTGAAATTGACAAGATCTTGTGATTCTTTAGTAGTATGTCATGACTTAAAGGTCATGATAATAAGTTATTGACCTGAAACTCTATTATTTGGAAAGTATGTTTAGATAACGTGACATTTAACTCAGAATACAATTGGGTCTATTTAAGTTTCACTCTCCCGAAACTTCACGAAATAGTCATTTATAAATAGTATGGTCCATGTATAAATTGAATTTGAACGGTGAAAATGATGAGACTATTGTGGGTCTTACGTGAGTCTGATCATATCTAATGGTTAAAATTTTAATTTTAATTTAATGTGTCAAGTTACTAATAAGTTCCGCACTTAAGGACATACTCACTTTTGACGTCTAGGCAATTTGTTTAGGAAACATGTCGCCAGTTTTTGGTGCACCATGTATTTTTGGAGATGGTAAAGTCCACATGCTATTAATGATCATTGGTGCACTTTGTAATTTCATCACATTCCAAAACCTGAAGTCTCATCAATCTACGCTCGATGCATTCCGACTAGTTTTATCTTATTGTCCCCCGACATTTGACTTGTCCTCTTTGTGACAAATTTTACCACTTTTGCATATGACATGCATGAACATGAACATCAGCCCTAGCAAACAAACTAAACGAAACACAAACATGTGATTTGAACAATCTTTCAAATCCCACGTGATTAGGAGTTTCCGATATAATTATTTTAAAGAAAAAGTACAGCCTTATCCCTATTTGATGCCTTAATGAAAATTTTCAGAGTATGGCATGGGACACAAAGTTTCCATAGTTGGGGATACTATAGTTACGGCGTTTTATTATTGGAGATGTTCACTGGAAAAAGACCCACTGAAGAGGCCTTTGGGCCCCATTTTAACCTTCATAGCTTTGTCCATGTGAATCTTCCTGACCGAGTGATGGATGTTGTAGACTTAAGGTTTTTGAGCGAAGCTGGTGATCAACAACAGGAGATCATGAACCAAGATTGCGCGGCTTCTGTATTAGAAGTTGGAGTTGAATGCTCAATGGACTGGCCACGAGATCGTATGGACGTAACCGAGGCGATCAAGGAATTATATTCAATCAAGGCGAGTTACGAAACCAAATAGAATGTGAACAGGACGAGCAAAGTAATCTATAAGTAATCGACTTACCCATAACTATTATCCATATATGTTTATTTACATCAGTATTTATATCAGACAAAGTGGATGTACCTTGTTAGAGTATCCCATTTTAATGAATTTGTTTATTTGCACGGTTCTCTTTATTTTTGGTGCCACTATATAACATATGGTCAAATACATTGCCATTTGATGGCAAACGTTATTGGCTAGTTCTAATCTATTTCCATCTCTTAGCACCATATGTCGGCCGCGATGTGTTCATCATCGGTCAATGCTTCTATTTCCTGAGACATTTATATTTGTTCGTAGTTCATCAAAATCACTAGATTTTGTCATCTTTTTTAAGCAAAACGAGGTGAGATCTGAAAGCTGAAAATATTTTCAATCGACGACTACAATCTGTTCTTTTTGTGATTCGAGGACTGGGAGCACTCCCAAAATCTGTGGAATGACTCCTCCTGCTCGTCAATCTAAAAGATGGGCAACGTCATTGGCTTGTCTTCTGGTCTCTTTTGTGGAAAAAATATGAGATACCAATTTAATGGGGCCACCTATGCAATTATGATTACACATGAACGATAATGACGCCATGCACGGAATTCCACCTAATTTGTACCTTGTAGATGGGTGACCAATTTAATATGCATACGTCATGTGTGACATCGAGCATCATATAAGTTCACCAACTATGGGCAGATTTTTTTTTTTTGGTATCAAAGGTGTTTAGGCCAGCATCCGTACGGATCGCGCAACATCGACTAATCCTCTAGGAGAGCTAGCGCAGCATCCCACCGTTATGACCCTCCGCTTAAAATCACTGACACCCAGCAAGGTTTCGAACCCAGGACCTCTCGTGAAAGAACCAGAACGCAAACCAGCTGGGCCACTGATGGGTGGGTACTATGGACAGATATTTGTCTACAATGAAACTAAATATGGGTGGGCAGATCGAGGCCTAGCTTCAATGCTTTTTTGGCTCAAGCCGGTTCAGGCCAAGCCCGATCCTCTTTTAAATAGATTAGTTATTATATATTGGGCTTAAAAAGTTACTTTGTTTGTTTAATAACTTTATTAAAGTACTAAGTACAATTCAAATACTTTCTCCTGTTTTCTTTTATATTTTTATATTTTAAAGTAATTATTCGGGCCAGTCCAAGTTAGAGATGTTAAGGCTTGAAATGGCCTAGGCTGTGCCCCGTAGAATTAAAGGGATTGCTATATAGTATGCATCATAGAATATCTTCTGTGGGATGTACTACGATACCATTCATGATCCCTAGAAGAGATGACCATTACTTATTCGGTTAGTGATTTGCTTATGTAACATTGAGATTGGCTGAACAACTTGTTTGCCAGCTGGCATTGTAATATCCTGAAATTTTGACATCTAGTAATATGTCAATGTCCATTCAAGTTATTACGTAATTGTGATAAAATGAATATGTCTATGCGATTTGGCATAAGAAGGATTGATTTCATAGTTGCACCATGTAGATTTAGTGTTTAGCGGAAGTACCTTGTATTTACATAAATTACGTAAATGCCAAAAAATAAAATAAAAGTGTATATCTAGAAAAAAAAGTCTTATCAAATTTTTTTTTATCCAGCTTGTAGTCTAGACCAACTCGTTCAGTCAAGAAGATTAGCTCGCATTCAAGCTCGATGAGCTTCTTATCAATAAGTCATAAAGACTTTGTTATTTTCCACGCAACAAGACTCTTTGAAACAACCTCAAGCATTGAAAATATTGCATCTTTTAATAGCTTCTATTTCCTAAGTGCTTCTAGGTTCTATGTGCTTTAATAATTTTTTTATTCTAGATTAGACTTTAGTACTTTACTCTTCTTTTGTTTGGCTATAAAAGGCCATCAAGTTTTTGTAGTAGACAATCAATTTGATTAATAAAATTGCATGGTGCATTTCCTTTGAATTGTGAAGAGTTCATACCCTTGAAAACCTAGAAGAGTTTTAACACCGTCCTTGAAGAGCCAGAGCTTTTCAAAGTCTGCATTCTTGAAGAGTTGCGGCCATCAATCTAGAAGAATTGATTCCCTTTCAACTTCCTTGGAGGTCTAGAAGAGCAACGATTTAAGTTCCTATCCTTTTTCTCATTCTGTCCATTCACGTATTGACCACTTCCTCCCTTCATCGACATCCCTTGGGGTTTTTCTTAGGAAGTGCAAAATCCAAAAGTTGTAGATCCAGGAGTCCTTAAACGTTTGGCGTTGCAATCGGGTCATTCCGACTTGTACCTATAGAATTATGTCCATGCGCAGAACTAAAAAAGTACGTTCGAAAGATCTGCATAATATAGTCAATTACGTTTGGATTGACAAGCGCATGGAGACTAGGACCGAACATTCCATCAAATGCGTAAACAAAGTGTCCCCTCTCAAATCGAATCAAGTCGTGACGCTGCTTTAGCAGCCTTTTTTGGGAGTCAAAAGTGAAGCGGCTATTAAAAGTGTTTCATGTTCAATTTCTCCTATTTTGGTTCAAAATGAGTAGAATACAATCTTCACAAATCTAAAAAAAAAAATTCACTTTTCGCCATAATATAACCTTAGTCTTAAAATGTTGCACTTAGTATGATCAGAGCTAAAATATCATATTTCTTGAGGTCAATTTGCTTCACTATACCCATACTAATAATTTTTGACGCTGTTTAAGTCATAGGTATGAATCAACTTTGTTTCATTGTACAAATATCATTTTATTGTCCACTTTATGAAACATTGATCGACTTGTTTAGTCATGATACTCCATCAATTACGTGAGGATTGACAAGTCGATGCGAGATGACGACTGAAAATTCCATCAAATGTGTAATCGATGTTTTCCATTCTCAAATTTTGCCATTCGCCTGTTAAAAAAAAAATCATGACTCCTATTTTGGTTTAATCAAAGCTTTCACAATCATGTTCACAAAATCTCCAAAAACTTACTTTCTCACGACAACCATCATATTTCCAGAGCTCACTCTACGAATTGGTTCACTTTGCTTCACCGGTAGGTTACTGAATTACTTTCTCATTAAATGCTCTTGATTTCATGTGGTCATCCAATGATGCGCCATTCCACCTTGCTAAGAATATGTTGATTCCAATCATTATTTCATTTGGTAAAAGAGGAATAGGACAGAGATATCTATCTGACTTAATGAATAAAATGTTATTTGTCACGCCCCGAACCTCCACGAGCGCGCGACATCTGCGCAACGACGGTCGATACTTGCGACATCCCAGGACTGTCGCCGACCTTAAACTTAATATCCGAATTTTGCGCTAGCGGAAGCGATACCTTACCCCTGACAACAAATGAGCAAGGACTAGCCAACCATAACACCTCATATATTACACATTCTCAGCTCCATATTATACATCAATCAATATTTTACAAATTAACAACAACAACAACCTAGGCGACACATTCACCAGCAACCACCGATTCACCATCAACTGTCCTTGCCACTGGGTACTCCGCCACCTGGATATCAAATCTTGTGTATCCTGCCATGTTTATATTCTAGGGTCTGAAAAATAAGGGTAATCACCCGTGAGAACACATCTCAGCAAGGTAACCTCTAAATCCCTTCTCAGAATACCACACAAACCCTCAGACCCAACTCCACGCCTCATCCAGGCATTCAAACCACAGAATCAAAATTCTCAAATATTATTTTGAATACGAATACGGGCACCAAATATTTGGAATAGTAATATAAATATTGCTCGGGCCATATTTTGCATAAAATGCTCCAAAAACCCATTTTTCGTTACTCGGTCCACACGGGACCCACAAAACTTGTCACTTTCAAATCAAAATCAAATTGGGCAGCACATGAACAGTGTTCGTGGGTCGTGAATAGTAAAATAGGGCACTATTTGGCCCGTTTTCGCATAAAATAACCCAAAAATGCATTTTTCAGTACCCGAACCTCGCGGGACCCACACCAACCACCTCAAACAGCCTTATTCAAACACGGACAGCATCCTTTTACCAATCCATAGCATATTCACAGCCCACAGAATATAATTTGCACAAATACGCCAATTCCGGCTATTTTTCCTAAACCGATTTACCTCGAATCGGACCCTAGAGCTAGTCCATGGCATGTCCAATATTCCAATCGAGAAATAAAGGTTTAACTTACCAAACGAAGTCAGAACAGGGCTGAGGATGCGGCGATGACCGGCGGTAACGACGACAACGGCGGATTCCGGCGGATTAAGTTCGAACCCGGGCTGTTCAAGGGCTAAAACAAGACCAAATCGAGCTGGAAAACAAGATTTGACATGAATATGGGTTCTAGGGACAGCCGGGGTTGATATATATCAACGAGAACCAAAATCCAAAATCTGGAAATCAAAGACAGATCCATCGACCGAAATGTCAAAGCAGATTTGAAAGGTCAAACGACCTCCGATCGAAGTGATTCAAGTTGGAATAGAACCACAAGACATTGAACTACAACATACCCGAAAATCGCGACGATCCAACGGTTGGATTTTGTCGGCGTCCAATTGAAGTTGGCAGCAGAAACTGGAATTTCAGCAGGGAGAGGGAGAGAAATCCGAAATCAAGAGAGAGAGAAGAGAGAGAGAAGAGAGAGAGAGTCTGCTGAAATAATGGAGGAGAGAGAGAGTGGTTTGACCCATAATTATCTTAAGGATAATTATTGGCGGTGACTATTCACCGAAAGCGACATAACGCTGAACGAATTGACTGATTTTTGGACTATCAGTGAAATTTGAACTGATAAAGCTTGGGCCTCAATTATTTTCGGTCAAAGCTGGTCAAATTGGTCAAAAAGATGACCGACGAGACATTTCTCGAAATTCGTGAAATTTCAGGACCGACAGGGCTCAATTGGTGCTGATTTGGCTCAATCGCGATCGGAAAATTACTCCAGATTTCGTCGTAAAATTTTTCTAGCCTCTCTAAAAATATTCTTATCCTCATGCCATGGATTCTAGTACAAGACGGGAGCGAGATGGCAATTTCCAATTTTGCCCTTCCTCTAGACACTCTGAAGTCAAACTGCCAATTTCACGCCTTTCAAGGCGATGTCCAAATTTTGTCTCTCAATCCTCAAAATCTAATATTATTTATCTTATAGACAATCGAAATTCGGGATGTCACAAATCTTCCCTCCTTAAGAAGTTTCGTCCTCGAAACTTGTCTTACTTCCTTCCTCCTTAGCAAAATCAAGACCCTTACAGTCGTTGTCTCACTCAACTATGTGGCTTATTTACGCTTTCGCTGCGTACTCTGATCACTTGTCCTCCTTAATTGCCATATCTTGCAATCTTAACCATTCTCAGGTCATCACCCACCTCACTGATCATAAATCTATTTGGCGATATTACTAGGCCACTCGCTCATGATCACTCCATGAACGTCTCAAGTTCGCTTCTCATACTCGTCAATTTACATGACACCACTCAATGGACTTACCACGTCCAGTATACATTCAGGCAGATCATTCCTTATCACTGATTTTGTACATATCTCATCTTGCCAATTCTCGATGCCAGAACCACATGCCATGCCAGGATTCTGTTGGTTACGGTCATTCAAGCACATTTCACATAATTCACACCCCACCACGACGCGATCGGATCACTCGCCGACTCGCTCGTGTGGGTCTCATCACAAAACAAGGCATCCCTGATCACATAACAGGAGTCCTCTCCGATCACTACGGAGGTACACAACAAATGCTCGACTTTCACCAACATCCACAAGGCATTCAGGCATTCCTCAATCAAGGCATCTCAATCCACTTAAACTTTCATCCACCATTTCATTCCTCATGTGCAATGCTATGCATTTTTCTAAAATATTTTTTTTTTTCGAAAATCAACTTTAATGCAATGTATCTTTCAAAATAAGTCAGACTTCGCACAACGCCTAGACCCACTTTTCAATGCGTGACTTGGTTCATTCCTGCCCCCGTCGCCATCTTAGAAGCCTGCCAGGAGCCGCACCTTGTCCGAGCTCTCTCTAGCTCCGGCGATCACTCCCCGCCCTCGTCAGACCGGGTCGTTACAGGCCCACCAGCTTTCGCCTGGTTCGTCCCCAAGTCAGGCACCTACTAAGAAGATCCCGTTCAACACGTCCCATACCATGTCTCACTACGGTTTTTAGGCATCCCGTACAGCTTGTCCCATACCAAGCGACGGTTTATCAAGTCCAACAAAACAATGTCATGAACTATGCATGTACGTTTCTCAAACTTCAAATTTTGATGCAATCAACACATGCAATGCATGATTGTTCTCACTGCTCCTCACATACTACTCACTTCACATCATGCCCTATCTTAGGCTTAACATTATCGATCACTATACTGCTCCATCAAGCACAAAGATCATCAAGCCTATACATTGATCGATAAAGTTCTCATCCAACAAGTGGCCACAAGGCAACTATAGCTAGTGCACAACAACTAGGGCCTAGGTTCTCACCTCAAGTCCAATCGCACTTGCAACTTAGCAGAATCACTGCAAATCACTCAGCATCAAACGATTCAAGCCTAGCACTCAGAGGCATACTCATGCGGCAAACAAGACTTGCTCAAAGCTAGCAAACACATAGGGTCGATCGACTTGACGATCCCATAGATCAACACCCTTATCGCTCCAAACCTCGAATACACTTCTGGTCGAGCTATCCTTGCTCTAAATCGTCACTCCTTATCACTCCACTAACCCGCTCTGATACCAAAAAGGGGATGTCACGCCCCGAACCTCCACGAGCGCGCGACATCTGCGCAATGACGGTCGATACATGCGACATCCCAGGACTGTCGCCGACCTTGAAACCTTAATATCCGAATTTTGCGCTAGCGGAAGCGATACCTTACCCCTGACAACAAATGAGCAAGGACTAGCCAACCATAACACCTCATATATTACACATTCTCAGCTCCATATTATACATCAATATCATCGTTACAAATTTAACAACAACAAACAACCTAGGGCGACTATATTCACCAGCAACCACCGGTTCCACATCAACTGTCCTTGCCAACTGGGTACTCCGCCACCTGAATATCAAATCTTGTGGTGTCCTGCCATGTTTATATTCTAGGGTCTGAAAAATAAGGGTAATCACCTATGAGAACAAATCTCAGCAAGTAACCTCTAAATCCCTTCTCAGAATACCACACAAACCCTCAGACCCAACTCCACGCCTCATCCAGGCATTCAAACCACAGAATCAAAATTCTCAAATATTATTTTGAATACGAATACGGGCACCAAATATTTGGAATAGTAATATAAATATTGCTCGGGCCATATTTTGCATAAAATGCTCCAAAAACCCATTTTTCGTTACTCGGTCCACACGGGACCCACAAAACTTGTCACTTTCAAATCAAAATCAAATGGGCAGCATGAACAGTGTTCGTGGGGTCGTGAATAGTAAAATAGGGCACTATTTGGCCCGTTTTCGCATAAAATAACTCAAAAATGCATTTTTCAGTACCCGAACCTCGCGGGACCCACACCAACCACCTCAAACAGCCTTATTCAAACACGGACAGCATCCTTTTACCAATCCATAGCATATTCACAGCCCACAGAATATAATTTGCACAAATACGCCAATTCCGGCTATTTTTCTTAAACCGATTTACCTCGAATCGGACCCTAGAGCTAGTCCATGGCATGTCCAATATTCCAATCGAGAAATAAAGGTTTAACTTACCAAACGAAGTCAGAACAGGGCTGAGGATGCGGCGATGACCGGCGGTAACGACGACAACGGCGGATTCCGGCGGATTAAGTTCGAACCCGGGCTGTTCAAGGGCTAAAACAAGACCAAATCGAGCTGGAAAACAAGATTATGACATGAATATGGGTTCTAGGGACAGCCGGGGTTGATATATATCAACGAGAACCAAAATCCAAAATCTGGAAATCAAAGACAGATCCATCGACCGAAATGTCAAAGCAGATTTGAAAGGTCAAATGACCTCCGATCGAAGTGATTCAAGTTGGAATAGAACCACAAGACATTGAACTACAACATACCCGAAAATCGCGACGATCCAACGGTTGGATTTTGTCGGCGTCCAATTGAAGTTGGCAGCAGAAACTGGAATTTCAGCAGGGAGAGAGAGAGAAATCCGAAATCAAGAGAGAGAGAAGAGAGAGAGAAGAGAGAGAGAGTCTGCTGAAATAATGGAGGAGAGAGAGAGTGGTTTGACCTATAATTATCTTAAGGATAATTATTGGCGGTGACTATTCACCGAAAGCGACATAACGCTGAACGAATTGACTGATTTTTGGACTATCAGTGAAATTTGAACTGATAAAGCTTGGGCCTCAATTATTTTCGGTCAAAGCTGGTCAAATTGGTCAAAAAGATGACCGACGAGACATTTCTCGAAATTCGTGAAATTTCAGGACCGACAGGGCTCAATTGGTGCTGATTTGGCTCAATCGCGATCGGAAAATTACTCCAGATTTCGTCGTAAAATTTTTCTAGCCTCTCTAAAAATATTCTTATCCTCATGCCATGGATTCTAGTATAAGACGGGAGCGAGATGGCAATTTTCAATTTTGCCCTTTCTTTAGACACTTTGAAGTCAAACTGCCAATTTCACGCTTTTTAAGGCGATGTCAAATTTCTGTCTCTTAATCCTCAAAATCTAATATTATTTCAACTTATAATGTGTCCAAAATTCGGGATGTTTACAAAGCTGGTTGGATTTTCTTTCCTAATCCAAATCAACGTGGAGTCCTATCATTGACCAACATGGATTACTCTGGGCGGTGGATATATGTATATTCCATAAGATATTTTGCATGCAAAGTAGGTTTATTTATATCGTTCAGTGCAAGCTGGATCACGACAATCAGGAAGTGCCGTTTCGTCGAGTGCTTGGCAAGGGTCTATCTTTGGGAATTATGTCAAGAATTCAAGTGTGGAAACATATTAAATCTTGTTGGAAGATTTGCATATTAATTACTTCGTGAGATTGAGAGATTATTTTTTTAGGAATTGTGGGGCTAAACGCTATGTGTGTTCTTGAATGTAATTGGGGTTGGAAAATGTTGAGAATGTTTGAGTGACTTGAGTATGATTTGTAATCTCTATGTATCCTTAATCTACTGTGGAATTCATTGTTGCTCTCCCTGTGGAAATAGGTCTTTATGATTGAACTACGAACATTGATGTCTGATTTATTTTCTTATTCTATCTATTTATTGTTCGATCGTTTGTTCCGTGCAATAATAGTCGACTTTTTAAATTCTTTCAAAAGTAACGAGACTACCTAATTTCGTAGAAGCAATAAATGATGCCATCTTTCTTATGTTGACAAACAGTCGAATGGCATTGTTCGTGCATGTGATGGCATTTTGAGATACTAATATTGGGAGGTGGCAATGTTCATGCATTTTTAAGTTGAGGGCAATCTCGAGAATAGATTAAAAAAAAAAAAGAATGCAAGAGGGCTCAATCTACGAATTTCATGTAGCAAAGATAATTCATATGTGCATTTCAATTCAAAGAGATGGATCACATAATTTTTATGTATGGTTATTTCAAAATCACAGGTCCAATTTAATAGGAAGACAAAGATGTCCGTCAAGTCATGAGACTTCCAAAAAGATAGAAAAGATTGCCATCCAATATGGGACTATCTTTTACGATTGTCCTTTTTTCTTTGAAATACGATAAGTCCATATATCAAATTATCATTCATGAATCAAAGTAAGTCCACTACTAGCACCGACGCAAAGGTTGCATTTAGTTAGGGTGAAAGGTAGCGTCTCGTAATTTTAGTTCGATTGGCGATTCTCGGTGGATTTCACTTGTGATTGACGGCGACAACTACATTATGGCTTTTTTAACAGCGAACAAAGCTTGTAGTCTTCACGAGAAGTTTCAGCGATGGCCCACTCTCAGCCACCAAGATGAGATTAAAACACCATTCCTAGCCACTTCTACAATGACTAGTTTACGGGATTACTAATTATGGTGACTACTTTAGAATTATGCCTTGCTTATACTTACATAATCATAGGGAAGGGTAGAGAAAATATCGAGATTGAAAAGATCATCAGGATGGCGAGCTTAGTGGGGCTTAAATCAAGCGACATTTGGATGATTGAACGTTGTCTACAGATTGCGCCCTTTGCATGGACCAAGAGCCCCACCAACATGGTTGGATTAGTAAACTGTTCTTCTTTATTAGTCTTGCCAGATCGATATGGAGTCAAGATTGGTCCATTCTCCCCTCCAAGAAATTTAATGATTTCAAGGATTGAAAGCTAATGGATTTCTATATGCGTTGAAATTTCAAGGATTTTGTAAATTCAAATTACTTGAAAAAGGCATGGACATATAATTGAAAACAATAAGGAAATTGTAAGGAACTACTTATTGAATGGGAATAAATCATTTAAATTCTTGGACGCATGCTTCTGGCTTAACGACCTGATTTGAACAATAAACTTCTCACACGGAAGTCAATGATGTGCATAGAGATAGTAAAAACTGAAAAGCTTAAAATACTCAACTGAAAAATCTTATAATCAAAGAAAATAGTAAATCTAAGAAATCTAATCTACTTCAAATTTCAAATTCAAAAGTAAAGCGAAATCTTATCCGAATGATCTTCTACAAAAATCTGTTGGGTCCTTGATTGTCGTTGGTGCCAATTGAGTTGGACGGATGAAATCTTTAATCTTGGAACTTGGAGGCTTGAAATTGCAAAAGGGTTCTCGCTATAGAAGATGATTGTACTTCTTTTTTTGATCATTTTGGATAATGTTATTAGGTCTGCGAGGCCGTTAATCAGGGAAAAACAAAAGAAAGCTGAAAGTTTGTTCAAACTGATTCGAGCTGTATTTTTCCTTCTTTTCGGAGTATATAACTTCTTCTTTTTTGGTCATAAAGTATATCGGTTAATGGGCTTAGTCCCCTCCCGCAATGAAAGAAAAGAAGAGAAAACTGATCATATTATTAAAAAAAAAAACATTTTATGCTGGCTACACGTGATCTTTCTAGAAACGCTCCATGTTGTGTAATTTTCATTAATGTCGCCTTCCGCTTATAGCCTTCAAACGGACGAAAAATAAATAAATAAACATTTTGAGATAAGGTGCATGAGTAAATTTTGTTTGGAACATTTTGACCGTGGTTTGTTTTGTTTCAGGGAAGTCTTTTCCTGTCGACACCCAAATTTCACTAATAATCTCATATACTATAATCTGAAGAAAATTAATTAGAGACATCGCAACATCAATACTTCAAGCCCACAAAATTCAAATTTTGACGTACGAAGGATCAAGGAGTCGGTCAACTATAGTAGTCTAGTTTGACTCTCGCTTTGTGAATTCCCATCCAATTTAGATAATGCTCAATTGATCTGGTCCAACGTGTTCTGACGACCTTTGTTTCTCATGGAAGAAAGATATTATCGCACCAGAAAATATTCTCTCTCATCCAACCACCGATCGACCCAAAAAAAAAAAAAAATCTTAACCAACTGGCGATTCCCTTGTAATCGCACCAGAAAATATTCCCTCTCATCTAACAACCCGGCAATTCCCTTGTTATAAGAGGAAGCGATCATCGTCCCGCAAGCAAAAAGCGATCTCAAGCACTTTGCTTCCTAGCTCAACGATCTCAAGTGCCGCCTCCATCGTTTGCATGCCTAGGTACAGATTCTGTGATCAGGCTTTCATAGCAGCGTAGATCCTAGATAGAAGATCACTTTCAATTTGTGATGATGTTCAAATGTTCTTGATGCGTGCGATTGTTTTGTTGAAACGTTCCTCAAACATAACTGCGAAATAGTTCATTTTTTTGCACAATCTAAGTATGTTTTAGTGCATATCAATAATTTTTTTACGGTGCATAAACTCAACTCCACCCGAATTTATCATCTTTAAAACCGAGTCTAAACATTTCTCTTTGTTTCCTCTCTCATGCTTCTTGGTTGTGGCTGTACATGCTGCGTTGGATATTCCTTGGGGTAATTTCTCCTGAGAAATGGTGCTCTTTTTAGGCCATCCATATATCAAGGTGTGTCGTTGATTTATTTTTACATTTCCCTGGTTTGTGGCTATGAATGGTAAATGACTGCAGTAAAAAATTGGGTGCTGTTCCATAACTGGAGCTAGTTGGTGGAACTGAATAAGTGGAGTTCCGATAGGTTGTAGTTTTTATATGTCAGAGATTGATGGAGGGATTGCATATGATGGAAATATTGTGATAAATAAAGGTGATTCAGGGTGAGAAATGCATGCTTAATGTACTGACATTTTGGGGGGACGAGATTCGATTGTTGGTGTTCTGATGCGATGAATTTTAGTCATGGTTTTTGTGTGTTCTCAGTTTACTAAAATCAATGGGTACATAAAATAGAGATAAAAAGGACATAATAAAGTAATAGTACTGAACTAGGGATGCTTTGAGCTTTCGAAGGTGGAAATTAGTTTAATCTTTGGACTTGTGCTCGTTTAGGTGGATTTTTTTGTTGATAATTTCAAAGTTCTAATTCATGAGCTTGATGAGAAGTAAAGCTGGGAATGGTGAACTTGATGAATTGTTTTCAGATCAGGAAGGTTCCAAAGAGAAAAAGAAAGAGAGGAAATAAAGAATAATAAGCAAAATATATTGGTTTTACGTGTGATGTAGGAATGCATGGAAAGCTGTAGGGATAAGTGTGCGCGTGTTCTGGATTTAGGGGCTGTCTTTGTAAAAGGAAAGAGGGAAAGAAGAAAGAGAAAAGAAGAGACTGGTGCGTTTGGGGATGAAAAACTAATAAAGAAAATGAAGAAAAAGATAAATAATAAAAGAATAGATGAAAATGATTTTGTTCATATGCACATGTCCAGGAAAGTTTTCAAAAATAAATGAGACAAAGAACATTTAGAGGAAGCTCATGTAGTTCAAAGAACATCATGGAACGAGTTAGTAAAAGGAAAAAAAAATAAAAAAAAAAAATTCCAGAAAATAAAAATATGGAAAAATAGTTTGGAAAATAGGCGTTGATTAGGTTGTTAGATCCTAGTATTAGAATATGTTTAGTTTCATTTAGATAATACACATGTGGTTTAGGAGAATTCATGATATTTCTTTGGTTGAATTTTTAATTTGAATAGCCTCTTTAGAAAAATTCATTATTGTACTTTGCATTAACACTAACAAACACGGTGCCATGGAGCCTAGAATTTAGTGCTTGGACCATTTTTTTTTTTCTTTTCGTGTGGACTCCTCATTGGTTGGTGA
>JAGVVM010019389.1:0-23292 GCA_019149425.1 Psidium friedrichsthalianum
AATAAAAAAATAAAAAAATTCCAGAAAATAAAATTATGGAAAAATAGTTTTGGAAAATAGGCGTGCTTAGGTTGTTGATCCTAGTATTTTTAGAATATGTTTAGTAGTTCATTTGATAATACACACGTGTTAGGAACTCATGATATTTCTTTGGCTTAATTTTTAATTAGAGTAGCCTCTTTAGAAAATTCATGATTGTACTATGCATTAACATTTACAACTCGTGCCATGGGCTTAGACTTTAGTGCTGGACTGTCCTTTTTTTTTTTTTCCATGTCGCCACTCACTGTTAGTGGTGACATCGTCGAGTGGCAGCAAGCAAACATGCCAATACAGAGAATAGTGATGCAAAACTAATGGCTTCAGGTTCAAGTATAATGATGAAAGTGGTCATAAAGTTTACTCCCACTAATGAGATTTTAGCAAAGCCTTTGCTCAAAGAAGCTTTGCAAGATGGTGAATTTGATGCCATTGTAGATCCGAACTTGTACTACTACTATGATGATGAAGAAATGAGTCGGATGTTAGGTTGTGCTACTGCATGCATCGTCTAGCTGCAGGACGTTGATGGATGCATGCAGCAGCTGACGGATGCATGCAGCAGCACAACCTAACATCGACTCATTCTTCAGCATCATAGTTGGATAGGTTTGGATCTACAATGCACAAATTTTCCATTTTGGCAAAGCTTCTGTGAGCAAGGCGTTGCCTAAATTTCATTAGTGGGAGTTAATTTCATGACCACTTCATCATTATACTTGAACCTGAATGCATTAGTTTTTGGCTCACCTATTCTCTATATTGGCATGTTTGCTTGCTGCGCTCGATGATGGTCACCACTCACAAGTGAGGAGTCTACACGGGGAAAAAAAAAACGGCGGTCCACGCGCTAATTCTAAGCTCCATGGCACTGCGTTGTTAGTGTTAATGCATAGTATAATCATGATATATGTCTCCGCCTCTTGAATTGAACGAAATCGTGATACATTTCATGTGTGTGTCTAAGAGGCATACTATTTTCAAATTGGAGTTGCAGTGGCTTGAACGAATCTTGCTCCCTAACTCGTCCGTTCAAACATGCTTTTCTTTTTCTATTTCTAGATTCAATTTGTATTTAAAAGTGATGGATGTGTAAGGACAAAAAATTCTGAAATTAATAATTGATTGAATCTAAGCTGTGTGGAACATGACACATTAGGAGCAACATGGGAAATATAATAAAACATAAGGAAAGCTAGTAGGATTTTCTTTCCTAATCCAAATCAACGTGGAAGTCGTATCATTGACCAACATGGATTACTCTGGGCGGTGGATATATGTATATTCCATAAGAATTTTGCATGCAAAGTAGGTTTAGTATATATCGTTCAGTGCAAGTTGAATCACGACAATCCAGGAAGCGCTGTTTTTCGTCGAGTGCTTGGCAAGGGTCTATCTTTGTTGAATCATGTCAAGAATTCAAGTGTGGAAACATATTAAATCTTGTTGGAAGATTTGCATATTAATTACTTCCTTCGTGGATTGAGAGATTATTTTTTTTAGGAATTGTGGGGCTAAACGCTATGTGCGTTCTTGAATGTAATTGGCGTTGGAAACTGTTGAGAATGTTTGAGTGACTCGAGTATGATTTGTAATCTCACATGTACGCTTGATCTACTGTGGAATTCATTGTTGCTCTCCTGTGGACATAGGTCTTTATGATTGAACCACGAACATCTGATGTCTAATTTCTTTTCTTATTCTATCTATTTATTGTTCGAATTGCTTGTTTCGTGCAATATGAGTCGCTTTTTTTAAATTCTTTCAAAATAACGAGACTACATAATTTCATAGAAGCCATAAATGTGCCATCTTTCTTATGTTGATAAACTTCGAATGGCGGTTCGTGCATGTGATGGCATTTTGAGATACTAATATTGGGAGGGTGCAATGTTCATGCATTTTAAGTGAGGCGCAATCCGAGAATAGATTAAAAAAAAAAAAGAAGGCAAGAGGGCTTGACTCTACGAATTTCATGTAGCAAAGAGTATTCATAACGTGCATTTCAATTCAAGAGATGGATCACATAATTTTTATGTATGGTTATTTCAAAACCAAAGGTCCAATTTAATAGGAAGACAAAGATGTCCTGTCAGTCATGAGACTTCAAAAAGATAGAAAAGATTGCCATCCAATATGGGACTATCTTTTACGATTGTCCTTTTTTCTTGAAATACGCTAAGTCCGTATATCAAATTATCATTCATGGATCAAAGTAAGTCCACTACTAGCACCGACGCAAAGGTTGCATTAGTTAGGGTGAAAGGTAGCGTCTCGTAATTTAGTTCGATTGGCAATTCTCGGTGGATTTCACTTGTGATTGACGGCGACAACTACATTATGGCTTTTTTAACAGCGAACAAAGCTTGTAGTCTTCACGAGAAGTTTCAGCGATGGCCCACTCTCAGCCACCAAGATGATATTAAAACACCATCCTAGCCACTTCCTACAATGACTAGTTTACGGGATTACTAATTATGGTGACTACTTTAGAATTATGCCTTGCTTATACTTAAATAATCATAGGGAAGGGTAGAGAAAATATCGAGATTGAAAAGATCATCAGGATGGCGAGCTTAGTGGGGCTTAAATCAAGCGACATTTGGATGATTGAACGTTGTCTACAGATTGCGCCCTTTGCATGGACCAAGAGCCCCACCAACATGGTTGGATTTAGTAAACTGTTCTTCTTTTTATTAGTCTTGCCAGATCGATATGGAGTCAAGATTGGTCCATTCTCCCCTCCAAGAAATTTAATGATTTCAAGGATTGAAAGCTAATGGATTTCTATATGCGTTGAAATTTCAAGGATTTTTTAAATTCAAATTACTTGAAAAAGGCATGGACATATAATTGAAAACAAATAAGGAAATTGTAAGGAACTAATTATTGAATGGGAATAAATCATTTAAATTCTTGGACGCATGCTTCTGGCTTAACGACCTGATTTGAACAATAAACTTCTCCACACGGAAGTCAATGATGTGCATAGAGATAATAAAAACTGAAAAGCTTAAAATACTCAACTGAAAAATCTTTATAATCAAAGACAAATAGTAAATCTAAGAAATCTAATCTACTTCGAATTTCAAATTCAAAAGTCAGCGAAATCTTATCCGAATGATCTTCTACAAAAATCTGTTGAGTTCCTTGATTGCCGTTGGTGCCAATTGAGTTAGATAGATGAAATCTTTAATCTTGGAACTTGGAGGCTTGAAATTGCAAAAGGGTTCCTCGCTATAGAAGATGATTGGTACTTCTTTTTTGGATCATTTTGGATAATGTTATTAGGTCTGCGAGGCCGTTAATCAGGGCAAAACAAAAAAAAAAGCTGAAAGTTTGTTCAAACTGATTCGAGCTGTATTTTTCCTTCTTTTCGGAGTATATAACTTCTTCTTTTTTGGTCATAAAGAATATCGGTTAATGGGCTTAGTCCCCCTCCCGCAATGAAAGAAAAGAAGAGAAAACTGATCATATTATTAAAAAAAAAACATTTTATGCTGGCTACACGTGATCTTTCTAGAAACGCTCCATGTTGTGTAATTTTCATTAATGTCGCCTTCCGCTTATAGCCTTCAAACGGACGAAAAATAAATAAATAAACATTTTGAGATAAGGTGCATGAGTAAATTTTGTTTGGAACATTTTGACCGTGGTTTGTTTTGTTTCAGGGAAGTCTTTTTCCTGTCGACACCCAAATTTCACTAATAATCTCATATACTATAATCTGAAAAAATTAATTAGAGACATCGCAACATCAATACTTCAAGCCCACAAAATTCAAATTTTGACGTACGAAGGATCAAGGGAGTCGGTCAACTATAGTAGTCTAGTTTGACTCTCGCTTTGTGAATTCCATCCAATTTAGATAATGCTCAATTGATCTGGTCCAACGTAATCTGACGACCTTTGTTTCTCATGGAAGAAAGATATTATCGCACCAGAAAATATTCTCTCTCGTCCAACCAACCGATCTACCAAAAAAAAAAAAAAATCTTAACCAACTGGCGATTCCCTTGTAATCGCACCAGAAAATATTCCCTCTCATCTAACAAACCGGCAATTCCCTTGTTATAAGAGGAAGCGATCATCGTCCCGCAAGCAAAAAGCGATCTCAAGCACTTTGCTTCCAGCTCAACGATCTCAAGTGCCGCCTCCATCGTTTGCATGCCTAGGTACAGATTCTGTGATCAGGCTTTCATACAGCGTAGATCCTAGATAGAAGATCACTTTCAATTTGTGATGATGTTCAAATGTTCTTGATGCGTGCGAATTGTTTGTTGAAACGTTCCTCAAACATACTGCGAAATAGTTCATTTTTTTGCACAATCTAAGTATGTTTTAGTGCATATCAATAATTTTTTTACGGTGCATAAACTCAACTCCATCCGAAATTTATCATCTTTAAACCGAGTCTAAACATTTCTCTTTGTTTCCTCTCTCATGCTTCTTGGTTGTGGCTGTACATGCTGCGTTGGATATTCCTTGGGTAATTTCTCCTGAGAAATGGTGCTCTTTTTAGGCCATCCATATATCAAGGTGTGTCGTTGATTTATTTTTACATTTCCCTGGTTTGTGGCTATGAATGGTAAATGACTGCAGTAAAAAATTGGGTGCTGTTCCATAACTGGAGCTAGTTGGTGGAACTGAATAAGTGGAGTTCCGATAGTTGTAGTTTTTATATGTCAGAGATTGATGGAGGGATAACGATGGCATATGTCGATGATGGAAATATTGTGATAAATAAAGGTGATTCAGGGTGAGAAATGCATGCTTAATGTACTGACATTTTGGGGGGACGAGATTCGATTGTTGGTGTTCTGATGCGGTGAATTTTAGTCATGGTTTTGTGTGTTCTCAGTTTACTAAAATCAATGGGTACATAAAATAGAGATAAAAAGGACATAATAAAGTAATAGTACTGAACTAGGGATGCTTTGAGCTTTCGAAGGTGGAAATTAGTTTAATCTTTGACTGTGCTCGTTTAGGTGGAATTTTTTGTTGATATTTCAAAGTTCTAATTCATGAGCTTGATGAGAAGTAAAGCTGGGAATGGTGAACTTGATGAATTGTTTTCAGATCAGGAAGGTTCCAAAGAGAAAAAGAAAGAGAGGAAATAAAGAATAATAAGCAAAATATATTGGTTTTACGTGTGATGTAGGAATGCATGGAAAGCTGTAGGGATAAGTGTGCGCGTGTTCTGGATTTAGGGGCTGTCTTTGTAAAAGGAAAGAGGGAAAGAATGAAAGAGGAAGAGACTGGTGCGTTTGGGGATGAAAAACTAATAAAGAAAATGAAGAAAAAGATAAATAATAAAAGAATAGATGAAAATGATTTTGTTCATATGCACATGTCCAGAAAGTTTTCAAAAATAAATGAGACAAAGAACATTTAGAGGAAGCTCATGTAGTTCAAAGAACATCATGGAACGAGTTAGTAAAAGGAAAAAAAAAAATAAAAAAAAATTCCAGAAAATAAAAATATGGAAAAATAGTTTGGAAAATAGGCGTTGATTAGGTTGTTAGATCCTAGTATTAGAATATGTTTAGTTTCATTTAGATAATACACATGTGGTTTAGGAGAATTCATGATATTTCTTTGGTTGAATTTTTAATTTGAATAGCCTCTTTAGAAAAATTCATTATTGTACTTTGCATTAACACTAACAAACACGGTGCCATGGAGCCTAGAATTTAGTGCTTGGACCATTTTTTTTTCTTTTCGTGTGGACTCCTCATTGGTGTGTGGTGAACATAATTGAGTGCAGCAAACAAACATGCCAATATATAGAATAGGTGAGCAGAACAAATGCATTCAGGTTCAAGTTTAATGATGAATGTGGTCATGAAATTAACTTCCTCTAACGAAATTTTAGGCAAAACCTTTCTCACAAAAGCTTTGAAAAAAATGGTGAATTTGATGCCATTGTAGATCCAAACCTTTCCAACTATGATACTAAAGAAATGAGTCGGATGTTAGGTTGTGCTATTGCATGCATTTGTTCAGCTGCACAACACCATCCATCAATGACATAGGTACATTTCCTAGTTGAAAAGCGGTTATTTCTCATGTTATACATATAACATTATTATTTAGTGGTTTTGCTTTGCTAATGGGGAATATAACATAAGCTTTATGTAATTAGATTATGTAAGCATTAGAAGGAAATTGCTTACCATACAATTGGATGATGGCACTAGAGGTTGTGAAATCTTAGGGAACGATAGCTCAGAATATGACTCTAGCCGCCATCAAGATGTTTTCAAAAGCGAAGGACAAGCCACGAGTGAGTTTGACCACCAACCACTCTAGCTCTAGTGGAAGTAGAGGCTAGTGGAGGTTGTTTATCATATATGCTTGACTTAAAATTTTCCTAAATCGTATATTTTTCATCTTTCATGCATATGAATACCAAAGATCTAAAATTTCAGTAAGGGGCTATTTATACTTCATTGGTTGCAAAATATCAAAAGACATATTATTTATTGATTAAAAAACCAAAAAGTTTTTTTAAATAAGCCCCTCACTGAAATTTTGGATTTTGGTATTCATATGCACAAAAGATGAAAAATATACATTTAGGAAAATTTTAAGTCAAGCATATATGATAAACAACCTCCACTAGCCTCTACTTCCACTAGAGCTAGAGTGGTTGGTGGTCAAACTCACTCGTGGCTTGTCCTTCGCTTTTGAAAACATCTTGATGGCGGCTAGAGTCATATTCTGAGCTATCGTTCCCTAAGATTTCACAACCTCTAGTGCCATCATCCAATTGTATGGTAGGCAAATTTCCTTCTAATGCTTACATAATCTAATTACATAAAGCTTATGTTATATTCCCCATTAGCAAAGCAAAACCACTAAATAATAATGTTATATGTATAACATGAGAAATAACCGCTTTTCAACTAGGAAATGTACCTATGTCATTGATGGATGGTGTTGTGCAGCTGAACAAATGCATGCAATAGCACAACCTAACATCCGACTCATTTCTTTAGTATCATAGTTGGAAAGGTTTGGATCTACAATGGCATCAAATTCACCATTTTTTTCAAAGCTTTTGTGAGAAAGGTTTTGCCTAAAATTTCGTTAGAGGAAGTTAATTTCATGACCACATTCATCATTAAACTTGAACCTGAATGCATTTGTTCTGCTCACCTATTCTATATATTGGCATGTTTGTTTGCTGCACTCAATTATGTTCACCACACACCAATGAGGAGTCCACACGAAAAGAAAAAAAAATGGTCCAAGCACTAAATTCTAGGCTCCATGGCACCGTGTTTGTTAGTGTTAATGCAAAGTACAATAATGAATTTTTCTAAAGAGGCTATTCAAATTAAAAATTCAACCAAAGAAATATCATGAATTCTCCTAAACCACATGTGTATTATCTAAATGAAACTAAACATATTCTAATACTAGGATCTAACAACCTAATCAACGCCTATTTTCCAAACTATTTTTCCATATTTTTATTTTCTGGAATTTTTTTTTTATTTTTTTTTCCTTTTACTAACTCGTTCCATGATGTTCTTTGAACTACATGAGCTTCCTCTAAATGTTCTTTGTCTCATTTATTTTTGAAAACTTTCCTGGACATGTGCATATGAACAAAATCATTTTCATCTATTCTTTTATTATTTATCTTTTTCTTCATTTTCTTTATTAGTTTTTCATCCCCAAACGCACCAGTCTCTTCCTCTTTCATTCTTTCCCTCTTTCCTTTTACAAAGACAGCCCCTAAATCCAGAACACGCGCACACTTATCCCTACAGCTTTCCATGCATTCCTACATCACACGTAAAACCAATATATTTTGCTTATTATTCTTTATTTCCTCTCTTTCTTTTTCTCTTTGGAACCTTCCTGATCTGAAAACAATTCATCAAGTTCACCATTCCCAGCTTTACTTCTCATCAAGCTCATGAATTAGAACTTTGAAATTATCAACAAAAAAATCCACCTAAACGAGCACAAGTCCAAAGATTAAACTAATTTCCACCTTCGAAAGCTCAAAGCATCCCTAGTTCAGTACTATTACTTTATTATGTCCTTTTTATCTCTATTTTATGTACCCATTGATTTTAGTAAACTGAGAACACACAAAACCATGACTAAAATTCATCGCATCAGAACACCAACAATCGAATCTCGTCCCCCAAAATGTCAGTACATTAAGCATGCATTTCTCACCCTGAATCACCTTTATTTATCACAATATTTCCATCATCGACATATGCCATCGTTATCCCTCCATCAATCTCTGACATATAAAAACTACAACCTATCGGAACTCCACTTATTCAGTTCCACCAACTAGCTCCAGTTATGGAACAGCACCCAATTTTTTACTGCAGTCATTTACCATTCATAGCCACAAACCAGGGAAATGTAAAAATAAATCAACGACACACCTTGATATATGGATGGCCTAAAAAGAGCACCATTTCTCAGGAGAAATTACCCCAAGGAATATCCAACGCAGCATGTACAGCCACAACCAAGAAGCATGAGAGAGGAAACAAAGAGAAATGTTTAGACTCGGTTTTAAAGATGATAAATTTCGGGTGGAGTTGAGTTTATGCACCGTAAAAAAATTATTGATATGCACTAAAACATACTTAGATTGTGCAAAAAAATGAACTATTTCGCAGTTATGTTTGAGGAACGTTTCAACAAAACAATTCGCACGCATCAAGAACATTTGAACATCATCACAAATTGAAAGTGATCTTCTATCTAGGATCTACGCTGCTATGAAAGCCTGATCACAGAATCTGTACCTAGGCATGCAAACGATGGAGGCGGCACTTGAGATCGTTGAGCTGGAAGCAAAGTGCTTGAGATCGCTTTTTGCTTGCGGGACGATGATCGCTTCCTCTTATAACAAGGGAATTGCCGGGTTGTTAGATGAGAGGGAATATTTTCTGGTGCGATTACAAGGGAATCGCCAGTTGGTTAAGATTTTTTTTTTTTTTTGGGTAGATCGGTTGGTTGGACGAGAGAGAATATTTTCTGGTGCGATAATATCTTTCTTCCATGAGAAACAAAGGTCGTCAGATTACGTTGGACCAGATCAATTGAGCATTATCTAAATTGGATGGGAATTCACAAAGCGAGAGTCAAACTAGACTACTATAGTTGACCGACTCCCTTGATCCTTCGTACGTCAAAATTTGAATTTTGTGGGCTTGAAGTATTGATGTTGCGATGTCTCTAATTAATTTTCTTCAGATTATAGTATATGAGATTATTAGTGAAATTTGGGTGTCGACAGGAAAAAGACTTCCCTGAAACAAAACAAACCACGGTCAAAATGTTCCAAACAAAATTTACTCATGCACCTTATCTCAAAATGTTTATTTATTTATTTTTCGTCCGTTTGAAGGCTATAAGCGGAAGGCGACATTAATGAAAATTACACAACATGGAGCGTTTCTAGAAAGATCACGTGTAGCCAGCATAAAATGTTTTTTTTTTAATAATATGATCAGTTTTCTCTTCTTTTCTTTCATTGCGGGAGGGGGACTAAGCCCATTAACCGATATTCTTTATGACCAAAAAAGAAGAAGTTATATACTCCGAAAAGAAGGAAAAATACAGCTCGAATCAGTTTGAACAAACTTTCAGCTTTTTTTTTTGTTTTGCCCTGATTAACGGCCTCGCAGACCTAATAACATTATCCAAAATGATCCAAAAAAGAAGTACCAATCATCTTCTATAGCGAGGAACCCTTTTGCAATTTCAAGCCTCCAAGTTCCAAGATTAAAGATTTCATCTATCTAACTCAATTGGCACCAACGGCAATCAAGGAACTCAACAGATTTTTGTAGAAGATCATTCGGATAAGATTTCGCTGACTTTTGAATTTGAAATTCGAAGTAGATTAGATTTCTTAGATTTACTATTTGTCTTTGATTATAAAAGATTTTTCAGTTTGAGTATTTTAAGCTTTTCAGTTTTTATTATCTCTATGCACATCATTGACTTCCGTGTGGAGAAGTTTATTGTTCAAATCAGGTCGTTAAGCCAGAAGCATGCGTCCAAGAATTTAAATGATTTATTCCCATTCAATAATTAGTTCCTTACAATTTCCTTATTTGTTTTCAATTATATGTCCATGCCTTTTTCAAGTAATTTGAATTTAAAAAATCCTTGAAATTTCAACGCATATAGAAATCCATTAGCTTTCAATCCTTGAAATCATTAAATTTCTTGGAGGGGAGAATGGACCAATCTTGACTCCATATCGATCTGGCAAGACTAATAAAAAGAAGAACAGTTTACTAAATCCAACCATGTTGGTGGGGCTCTTGGTCCATGCAAAGGGCGCAATCTGTAGACAACGTTCAATCATCCAAATGTCGCTTGATTTAAGCCCCCACTAAGCTCGCCATCCTGATGATCTTTTCAATCTCGATATTTTCTCTACCCTTCCCTATGATTATTTAAGTATAAGCAAGGCATAATTCTAAAGTAGTCACCATAATTAGTAATCCCGTAAACTAGTCATTGTAGGAAGTGGCTAGGAATGGTGTTTTAATATCATCTTGGTGGCTGAGAGTGGGCCATCGCTGAAACTTCTCGTGAAGACTACAAGCTTTGTTCGCTGTTAAAAAAGCCATAATGTAGTTGTCGCCGTCAATCACAAGTGAAATCCACCGAGAATTGCCAATCGAACTAAATTACGAGACGCTACCTTTCACCCTAACTAAATGCACCTTTGCGTCGGTGCTAGTAGTGGACTTACTTTGATTCATGAATGATAATTTGATATACGGACTTATCGTATTTCAAAGAAAAAAGGACAATCGTAAAAGATAGTCCCATATTGGATGGCAATCTTTTCTATCTTTTTGGAAGTCTCATGACTTGACAGGACATCTTTGTCTTCCTATTAAATTGGACCTTTGATTTTGAAATAACCATACATAAAAATTATGTGATCCATCTCTTTGAATTGAAATGCACGTTATGATACATCTTTGCTACATGAAATTCGTAGAGTCAGCCCTCTTGCACTTCTTTTTTTTTTTAATCTATTCTCGAGATTGCCCTCAACTTAAAATCATGAACATTGCCACCTCCCAATATTAGTATCTCAAAATGCCATCACATGCACGAACAATGCCATTCGACTGTTTATCAACATAAGAAAGATGGCATCATTTATTGCTTCTATGAAATTATGTAGTCTCGTTACTTTTGAAAGAATTTAAAAAAGTCGACTATTATTGCACGAACAAGCAATCGAACAATAATAGATAGAATAAGAAAATAAATTAGACATCAGATGTTCGTGGTTCAATCATAAGACCTATGTCCACAGGGAGAGCAACAATGAATTCCACATAGATCAAGCGATACATTGAGATTACAAATCATACTCGAGTCACTCAAACATTCTCAACATTTTCCAACTCCAATTACATTCAAGAACGCACATAGCGTTTAGCCCCACAATTCCTAAAAAAATAATCTCTCAATCTCACGAATGAAGTAATTAATATGCAAATCTTCCAACAAGATTTAATATGTTTCCACACTTGAATTCTTGACATATTCAACAAAGATAGACCCTTGCCAAGCACTCGACGAAACAGCGCTTCCTGGATTGTCGTGATTCACTTGCACTGAACGATATATACTAAACCTACTTTGCATGCAAAATATCTTATGGAATATACATATATCCACCGCCCAGAGTAATCCCATGTTGGTCAATGATACGACTCCACGTTGATTTGGATTAGGAAAGAAAATCCTACTAGCTTTTCCTTATGTTTTATTATATTTCCCATGTTGCTCCTAATGTGTCATGTTCCACACAGCTTAGATTCAATCAATTATTAATTTCATGAATTTTTTGTCCTTACACATCCATCACTTTTTAATACAAATTTGAATCTAGAAATAGAAAAAGAAAAGCATGTTTGAACGGACGAGTTAGGGAGCAAGATTCGTTCATCCACTGCAACTCCAATTTGAAAATAGTATGCCTCTTAGACACACACATGAAATGTATCACGATTTCGTTCAATCTAAAGATGCGGAGACATATATCATGATTATACTATGCATTAACACTAACAACGCAGTGCCATGGAGCTTAGAATTTAGCGCTTGGACCGCCGTTTTTTTTTCCCCGTGTCGACTCCTCACTGGTGAGTGGTGACCATCATCGAGCGCAGCAAGCAAACATGCCAATATAGAGAATAGGTGAGCAAAACTAATGCATTCAGGTTCAAGTATAATGATGAAGTGGTCATGAAATTAACTCCCACTAATGAAATTTTAGGCAAAGCCTTTGCTCACAGAAGCTTTGCAAAATGGAAAATTTGATGCCATTGTAGATCCAAACCTATCCAACTATGATGCTGAAGAAATGAGTCGGATGTTAGGTTGTGCTGCTGCATGCATCCGTCAGCTGCTGCATGCATCCATCCAACCGTCCTGCAGCTAGACCGATGCATGCAGTAGCACAACCTAACATCCGACTCATTTCTTCATCATCATAGTAGTACAAGTTCGGATCTACAATGGCATCAAATTCACCATCTTGCAAAGCTTCTTTGAGCAAAGGCTTTGCCTAAAATTTCATTAGTGGGAGTTAATTTCATGACCACTTTCATCATTATACTTGAACCTGAATGCATTAGTTTTGCTCACCTATTCTCTATATTGGCATGTTTGCTTGCTGCACTCGACATGGTCACCACTCAACAGTGAGTGGTCGACATGGAAAAAAAAAAAAAACAGTCCAAGCACTAAATTCTAAGCTCCATGGCACCGTGTTGTTAGTGTTAATGCATAGTACAATAATGAATTTTTCTAAAGAGGCTACTCTAATTAAAAATTAACCAAAGAAATATCATGAATTCTCCTAAACCACGTGTGTATTATCTAAATGAAACTAAACATATTCTAATACTAGGATCTAACAACCTAATCAACGCCTATTTTCCAAACTATTTTTCCATAATTTTATTTTCTGGAATTTTTTTTATTTTTTTTATTTTTCCTTTTACTAACTCGTTCCATGATCTTCTATGAACTACATGAGCTTCCTCTAAATGTTCTATGTCTCATTTATTTTTGAAAACTTTCCTGGACATGTGCATATGAACAAAATCCTTTTCAGCTATTCTTTATTATTTATCCTTTTCTTCATTTTCTTTATTAGTTTTTCACCCCAAAACGCACAGCCTCTTCCTCTTTCATTCTTTCCCTCTTCCTGTTACAAAGACAACCCCTAAATCCAGAACACGCGCACACTTATCCCTACAACTTTCCATACATTCCTACATCACACGTAAAACCAATATATTTCGCTCATTATTCTTTATTTCCTCTCTTTCTTTTTCTCTTTGGAACCTTCCTGATCTGAAACAATTCATCAAGTTCACCATTCCCAAATTTACTTCTCATCAAGCTCATGAATTAGAACTTTCAAATTATCAAAAAAAGATCCACCTAAACGAGCACAAGTCCAAATATTAACTAATCTCCACCTTCGAAAGCTCAAAGCATCCCTAATTCACTACTATTACTTTTATTATGTCCTTTTTATCTCTATTTTATGTACCCATTGTCTTCCTTTTAGTAAATTGAGAACACACAAAACCATGACTAAAATTCACCGCATCAGAACACCAACAATCGAATCTCGTCCCCCCAAAATATCAGTACATTAAGCATGCATTTCTCACCATGAATCGCCTTTATTTTCACATATTTCCATCATTGACATATGCCATCACTATCCCTCCATCAATCACTGACATATAAAAACTACCACATCTTGAACTCCACTTATTCACTCCCACCAACTAGCTCGAGTTACGGAATAACGCCCAATTTTCTACTGCAGTCATTTAGCATTCATAGCCACAAATCAGGGAAATGTAAAATAAATGAACGACACAACTTGATATATGGATGGCCTAAAAAGAGGCTCGACTCCACACCATTTCTCAGGAGAAATCACCCAAGGGATATCCAACGCAGCATGTAAAGCCACAACCGAGACGCATGAGAGAGGAAACAAAGAGAAATGTTTAGATTCGGTTTTAACCATGATAAATTTCGGATGGAGTTGAGTTTATGCACCATAAAAAAATGATTGATCTGCACTAAAACATACTTAGATTGAGCAAAAATATGAACTATTTTGCAGTTACGTTTGAGGAACGTTTCAACAAACAATTCGCACTGCATCAAGAACATTTGAACATCATCACAATTGAAAGTGATCTTCTATCTAGGATCTACACTGGTACGAAAGCATGATCACAGATCATCAAGTATCTCTTCAGATTCTCAATGATTCATTCACGATTAATGTATACACAATTTGACCTTTGGTCTCACAAAAGAGGCAGACTAAAAAGACAAGAGAGTTACTCTAGGTGAATGAGAAATGTTCCGGAAAAATATGCTCAATGACAACAAATCAGTCAATAACATGGAAACTTCACTAATCAATCTTTGGATTCAACAGCAGGAAGTGATATTAGGTAGATACATCTCAAGCACAATTTGTTGAACAGGTGGTGAACGATTTCATCGAGGTAATTTTTTCTCAAAGCAAATGAATGATTAACATCCAGATATATTGCCAGACATGTTAACATACTAAAAATCACCAAAATAACATCAAACTTGATCATATTTCGCTCAAGCAGAAACAAAATCTTTTAAGTCTATGTTCTTATTCAAAGTGGACCAAGACAGGGTATTTGGATCTCACCCTATCTGCGAAGCAAATTGGGAGACAATGAGAAATTATTCAGTGTAGTCGCATCAGAACCATACAAACAGAGAACATATGCACCACAAACATGATTCGCAATTCACATACACTGGGGAATATTTCATGGATTCTCAATCAAAATTCATGTAATTCTTCATTTCAGTCTACGCTAATGAACACGCTAGTGACAATTAACAAGTGCTTACAACTCAGCACACTTGAGCTAATTTCACAGAATCGAATTTAACACATGAACATTTGGCAGAACTCGATGCCCCGGAAGCATAGAGACTCCACGAAAAGGAAGAACACATTCAAATGTCGTTACTTTAAAATAACAAAAAAATGTTCGACTGCTAAATCCATGAGTTGACATGAAACTGACATTTTTACTCCAAGGAAGTGTTAGCTGCATTCTAAATCAAGGATTTCTAAAACTCACCAAGTAAGAAGGAAAGGCTGGTCCCGCTTATTGATCAAGTTGAGCACCAAGTTGTCATTGGTGACCACACCAAGCCTTGGCCCAGGAAATTGACCGTTTATCAGGATGACCTTCAAAACCCACACAAAACAGTCAATCAGAAAGAAGAAAAGTCAGAGAACTCGAGAGGTCTTGCAATCAAGAACCTGGTTGGGGAACAACCAGTGGGATCAGAAACGAAAATGAAAGTGAGAGAAGGAGGAGGGACTTAGCTCTGATTCAACTGCAACAGTTAAGGGATACATCGGAAGAAGCTTCAACTGGATGGATATGACAGAATGCGAGAACAAACGACAACTTATTCAGAAGGACATCCGTCACCCAGAGAAAAAGGAGGACAGTGGTGAGCGGAACTGAAGGTCTTGGAAATCGACAAACTTCTGCACAAGGACGAAGCTCCATGGCTATGGGAGGCTGGAGGACTGGCCAGCTTTGATGGCGTTAAAGGTAGCGTGAGGTAGTTTCGGCGAGAGAACGAATATGGAGGATTCAAGAACACGTGGTTTCCCTCTGTTGAGCGTGTCATCTTTGTTATTGTTCCAACTGAACTGAACACAAAGAAATTAGATAGAGAAAGTGGAATCGGTCTACCGAACTGAACGATCCTCCTGCTTCTTCTTCGCTCAACCCAACATCCATGGACGCCGAAGAAGAAAATGACAGAAACGAAGGCCCCCGGGCTCTCTCCCCCTCTCTATAGTGGGCTGGGCTTGCCTTCCCTTCCATCATTTCGTGTAACGTGTAGCAAATGTTCAGATGAAAGTTGAAGATCCTGCACCGAAGAAGGAAGAGAAGAAAAGGAAAAAAAATGGGACAAATGGGGTTGAAGGGTAGCTACTTCTAGACTAGTTGTACGAACTTTTTTTCTTTCCTAGATGTGCCTCAGCCCAATCCAAAAGTTTATGTTCATCCATACCGCGATTTTTGTCTGTAAGACTTCTTCCAGTCAAAATTATAAAAAGAATCACACAACAACTATAGACATCACTCTTTAAATAAAGGTGCCTGGAGATAATATATGTGCAACTAATAGACAGTAATGACTAAAAAAAGTACCAAAGTCCCATTTTACATACAAACACGATCCATGAAGTACCCACCAAAAAAATCTCCGCCTCCTCTAGCAATCGAAAACAGGTACTTGACATAAAAGGCTAAAACAATAACTTAGTTCTCTATCTTTCCATCGCTTCTTCTTCTTTTTCTTACTCGTGATAATAATAGGTAAGCACCCCACAAGTTACTGCGGATAGAACGCTATTAGTATTAATCATGAAATTACCAAAGTTATTAGCAGCATAAAAGTGTACAAAAGACCAAATTGAAATTTATTGAAGATGGCAATATCATATTACAATGTTGCATCAAGCTCAGACTTCCACTGCGTATTTCCCCCATGGCCACCTTCTCACGCATCAAAAGGATTTCCTCTTCAACTCTAGCTTCTCAGTAGCGAGAGCGTTTTTTAGGTAGAGAGATATGAAATCCGTGTTTATGGTTTCTATAAATTGATCTGCAGTGAAATCTATTGAGGACCGCATGTGGAGAAAAATCTTAATTTCTCAAAATAGTTTCAAAGCAACCGCAATACCAGTACTCCCTAGGTTGGAGAAGCATCTCACCAAGAAAGGGGTTGTGAAGCATAACCAAGTAAAAAAAATCACAATATGCTTGCGATTGGAACTTGTAGGAGAGTGAATTGGATATCACATGCTACGTCAACCTTCGGTGAAAGAAAGACATATGTTTCTCAAATTGGTCTTTGCTAAAGGAACACATGGTAATACTTCTTGAAATGAATTTCTATTCCAGAAGTACTTCTGAAGTAGAAATCTATTTGGTAATATGACTTTTGAAAGAAATCCATTTAGTTACCTAACATTACATTTCTATTTCTAAAGCAAATTTCAACTTCTAAAGTTGTTTTGGAGCCAACTTCAGAAGTTAAAAAAATTTACTTCTCTTTCATTAGTAGAAATATCTTAACATTACTATCTCTCTCACTTTGACCACTTTTCATTTTCAGTGTGTCTCTCTCCCAACCATGCCTCCGCAGTCATCCCCAACCTTCGCTAGCCGTCACCGCCCATTGCCTCCTACCAATAGCTGCCCACCAACGCTGACCATCACCCACCACCCCCAACCACCGACCCCCGTAGGCCTATCGCCAGCCACCATCCACCGCCGCCGCCGCTTGCCATCGCTCTACTACTACCAGCCCACCCACCACTGTCGCACCCACTGCTACAACCATTGCCCACCTTTGCCACCCGTTGCCCACTGCCGCGGTCGTCAACACTGTCGTCCACCCCCCCACCAACCATCGCCGCGTCGCAAAGTTGCCGTCTCTAGCTTCCAGAGTAAAAATTAAGTAATAAATTTTTATTTTTAAAAAGTAAATAATACTTTTACTGATAAATTTTTAAACATATTTTAAAAATTAAAATGAATTAGAAATTTTTTAGGCATTGACAATAATTTTCGTAGAAGATTTTGTGTTAATAATGCTCTAGAAGTAGAAATTTTCAACTGTTACAAAACGAATTTTTCTGATTAGAGATCAACTTCTAGAGCAAAAATAAAAAAAAAATCAACTTCTACTTCTGATCAAAATTTTTTTCTAAAGTAAAAGCGTTGCCATGCGTACCCTAATAGACGTTTCTCAAGTAATTGGTCTTTTGCTTAAAGTTGTTTTAATCAACAGTAAGGCCTTTGGCCAAAAAAGAGTTGATAACTTATAGTAGAGTCAAGGAGTGCATAGCAGAAATTAATTTTTACACGATGCCACCCTTTGAAGAACCACGTGTGATCAAGCCAAGCGCCGAATGATTTTGTTATCTTGTAAAAGGGCAAACTGCACCACGAATCTCACTCTTGAATCGAGTTAGATGTAACTCAAAACCTAATGATTAGCAAATTGAAATTGCCTGCATTTAAAGATAAATATGAAGCGCAATTTCGACCGTGGCTCGGCTGACCATCCCCCACCGAATGACGGTGGGACTGTCGATGGTCGACCACAAAAATTGTTTTGTGGAAACCGGAAGACTTCCTCATCCAGTTTTAGCATTTTGATTCCATATTTCCTTTTTTTTTTACTTTATGATTTTTATTGCAACCTAAAATTGAGAGATAAAATCATAAGAGGGCCTACACAATCAACTTTCTTCCATATGAAGAAAGAAAATAGATTAGATATCGAATATATCATCGCATTACTGAAGAGAAATCGTTGATGTCATTATTATAATCTATTGATTTAAAGATGAATCAACACTTGAAATGTTGTAAGGACTTTTCCACGGGCTGAAAATGTTTTCCTCCTCACAACATATTTTTTCGCGAACTTAAACATCGAAAATCCAAAAAAGAAATTTCCTAAAACATGTTTTTCACGAAACAAAGGGAGCCCATGAAGGATTTATAAATTAATCTTTTCATGGAGATTGATTTTATTAAGCAATATGCTATATTTAGGATACATATCAATTTGTCTTCTTTAATGTACACATTCCTCATCACTATGACGAGATAGTGTTATTTGCCCGACTTTTGTAGTTCTTGCCACACCAAGGGGGTGATGGCACCACCTGCTTGTTGAGGGCGTCGAATCCAAATCTCGATGCCTCTGGATGCGGGAGCGAGGCGATGATCCTCTAGATATGGAGGGACACATCTTAAATGTGGAGACTCACTGCAACCTCGACGGCCCATTGGAGCTCGTTCGCGTCTCTATGGCAGCCGATGCGGGGAGCGGGAGGGCATTGACGTATTGGGAGCGGGAGGACGATGAGATGGACAAGTAGTCACGATCTCTTTCTTGATGGAAATCAGATTTGTATATAAATCAGAACAACTTATCTGCATCCTCTGTTGGAGGCTTGTCTAGACTTGTTTTCTCGTTACATCCGTTAATGTTCTTTACATATCCCCTGATAATTTGATTTCTTGCACTAATCTCATACCTTAGCATTACTCCAAATAACGTCTAACATTATACTTAAAATACTGTGTCCAATTTCGCTGAAAGTTCAGACTTCACCTCTCAAGCCTATGACATCACTTCTATTCCAGGAAAGACACAGAAGATGCATAATCAAGTCTTGGATGCATCACTTACTGATTTTATCATTTCCCGATCAAACTGGATTTGAACGCAAAGTTGTATTATCCAAACGAGATGTTCCCCCATAAGTCCTTGCACATGACAGTTGACGTCCGGGAAATCTTCATGTTTTATTTATAAATACCCTAAGTGATCCCCCAAAACATCTTGTCTCAAACCAATATCAACTAATTCCTTGGTAAGATTCTCTAACCATGGAAGGAGAACTTCAGAGTATTTCAAAAATTCTTCAATCTATTGCTCTGTGCCAATTTAATCATAAACTTTTCAACTCATGACCAATTGACGTCCTCAAATTCTTGATGATTTTTCAATTGCTCCTTTCGGTCAATGTCGACTAACAATTGATGACGTTGATGTCTATTGATCTACATGCATGACCAACGCTGTTGTGAATAATTTTGTGTAATTTCTCTAAATAAATATTGATTGCCTTTTGAATTTTTTTATTTTTCTTTTTTATTTTTAAGTTTTTGCCATTGGGCTGGTGACAATGAGGGTCACTGGCTTTAATCATATATTATCACATATAGTATTCTTGGCACATGCGGAATACTACTATATCACAGCTAGTTGACCATAAAGTATAAATTGCATACAAAGGGAAATGATAGGCACAACCTATAGGTTTATGGCCTCGTAGGTTCTTCACTATCGGCCCTGACTAGAACACCGTCAATATACAAATTTTGAAAAATACGAACTTTATCCTCACATAGAAGTAGTTTTATACATTTCAATTCTTATAACTGAGACAATAAACCAGGTGACAATGACAAAACAGACTAAATGCTTCCGTCTTAATCACCACCTCCCGTCGTGTTTCATCAATGCCACAATCCATGCCACTAATTTTCAAATGGCTAGCTATCTAGAAAAAGGATTAAATCCACATGAGTGAGCTAAAACTCAGCAGGAAAATATATAATCAAACAATTAAATTATCTAGTGAATGTTGACACCTAAATTTTGATTTTTGATTTTGCATAAAAATGAGAATTGATTCTCGCCAAAAAATAATTTTTCATGCATTCCATGTTTTATTTTTCTGCATTGCATTAAGGCTAACGGCGGTGGATTTGAGCTGAATTTGCTAGGTGATTGGACTAGACATGGGGAAAATTCGCCGAACATTTTGTGAAAATTTCTTCAGGGACTGAATTGCGGATACTCAAAATCTCAGGGATCCGATCGCAAATGCTCAAAATCTCAGGACTCAATTGCAAATGCTCAAATCTCAGGGACCCAATTGCAAAGCCCAAAATCTCAGGGACCCAATTGCAATGCTCAAATCTCAGGGACTCAATTGCAAATACTCAAGATTTCAAGGACTAGATGCAAATATCTAAAATTGAGGATCATTTTGTAAATAAATAAAAGAGACGTTAGTGGAGAATTAGAAAGAAAAGATGTCTTCCCACTAAATAAAAAAAATGGATGGTCCTCCACCACAAAAAAAAGATTTTTTAAATTAAGAGAAAAAGAAAGAAAAAGAAAGAAAAAAGAAGAAAAGAGAAGTTAGTGGAAAATTAGAAAAAAAAAGATGTCTTCCAGAAATAAAAAATGGATGGTCCTCCACACAAAAAAAAAGATGTTTTCCATTAAGAGAAAAAGAAGAAAAAGAAAGAAAAAAGAAGAAAAGAGAAGTTAGTGGAAAAATTAGAAAAAGAAAAAGATGTCTTCCCACTAAATAAAAAATGATGGTCCTCCACCACAAAAAAAAAGATGTTTTCCATTAAGAGAAAAAGAAAGAAAGAAGAAAAAAGAAGAAAAAGAGAAGTTAGTGGAAAAATTAGAAAAGAAAAAGATGTCTTCCATTAAGAGAAAAGAAAGAATAAAAGAATAAAAGAGAAGTTAGTGGAAAAATTAGAAAAAGAAAAAAGATGTCTTCCACTAAATAAATAAATAAAAAGGAAGAAAGAAAGAAGGGAGGAGGCCTATAAGTTTGGTGGTCTTGAGCAAATTTTGAAAAAGAGACCCAAGAGGGGGGAGGAAGAGAGAAAAAATATGGAAGGATTGAGATTTTGAGAGAAAAAATAAGAGTGATCTTGAAAAAAAAAAACAGAAAAAAAAAACGAAGAGCGACCGCGGAAAGCAAGGGAGGAGGAGGCCGGAATATTTCTCCCTTCGTCGCGCCACCGTCCCGGGTTCATCATCAACGCAACTCACCACGTCACGAGAGGTAGTTTTCTCAAACCTTGTAGTCGTTTGTATGGCAAGGATTGTGAGTGGATTATTTTTGAGCCTAAATGAGAGGAGATTGGGGTGACCAGTGATCATTTGCTGCTGCAACCGATGTATATGTCATAAATATGTTGAACTTGTATTGCTTATTGATGGTGGTTGACGTTGAGGTGCAAGTCCACAAGTTTTTATTTTCGGATCAGCATACCCAGTGGTCTTGCAACCGCATTTTTCATGCCTAGATGACGAGATCTTGGAAACTTATATTCTGGACTTTTGTAGACAACTTTGAGATCTTCGATTTGATATATTATGGAGCGAAAATGGACGTCGTTTGCTATGTCAAAAAAGTCCCGAAATTGAGAGCAGAATCTGGAAATATAGTGATCAGAACCTGAGATGGAATTTTTCTGATCTGACCTTTCACGCTAAATGATTTTCCATGGGTTATTCTAGACCCTCGTTTCATAAAGACCTCTTCATGACATTTGTTCATAACATCCTGATGCATAACATATAAAAAATAAAAAATATTCATGCACGTTTCATATTTTTTAATGCATTAATGAAATCATGCAATTCTGTTGGTGCCCTTGAGTCTGAGTGTTTTTCTGTGTGTGGTCATATTGATTCGTAGTTATCTCATGTTTAGAGTCTTCTTTTGAAACTTCATAAAAAATGAAAGTTGTTCATTGGGGTCTTGTTTAGTAGACTGGAAGTTTGGTGCATTAATTTTGAGATTTGAGTGTCCATTTGAGCTTAATCCTGAAGTATGTTTGTTCTGTGAAATTTGTTTGTTTGCTGCTGAGCTCTCATGAAAGACCATTTTCTACACGAAAATGAGTGTCTCTTCAGTAAGAATGCAAAACATGAAAGTTGTCAACGACACATTTTCCCATCCACATAAAAAAATCTCAGAAATTTTGCATACATTTCATTATTTCTTTTGTATTTTATGGTTACTGCTTTCTCCCTAAGCATGTTCATGGACAGTATGATTTAATGCTATTTTTTGTGTTAATGCATTGGAAATGTGTAAAAAATGGTCTCAATGAAGTTTAATCAGCACGTGTTAAACTTTCTTTGAGCGTTTGAATTGTCTTAACTCATTGGTGATTGTGCATGTTCGATTGGATAGTTCATTATTTTCATTTGGTTTTCGACCCGATGCTTTGAAGACTGGAGGATGACCGATGTCCATTCCGGTCCGTTTTGTTGATTCCGGACCTATGAGGCTTGGTGACGGGTGTTTGACCGATGTCCATTCCGGTCCATTTGTTGTATTCCCGATCATGTCTCGGGTTTTATTTAATGGTCTGTAATTATTCACCCGACAAGTTGCGGTTTTATTTTCACTGTCCTTAGGGTAGTTTACTTTACCTGCTCTCTCTTCACATCTTGTTTGCTTTGGGTGATTTTGCATTCTTTTATTAAACTATTATTAAAATCTAAACATCCAAATCCTAAAAAAAAGATCAATAAAAAATAAAAAAAATACCCTAAAAAAAGGTCATTCATTTTGTGCATAGCAATGTAATATTAAACATCATCGCATATTATTGCCCATGTCATATCTGCTACTTCATGCATATACATAGTCCCTTGCCACGTCATTACATTTCAAATGTCTATATTTAGATTGTTTTGCATCACATTTAACAAAAGAAACACAAATCGCACATTTGGAACTGTCCCTTTCCCCCC
>JAGVVM010019390.1:0-15519 GCA_019149425.1 Psidium friedrichsthalianum
TTTGTTGAATGAATTTTGTAATTTCTCTTAATAATATTGATTGCTTTTTGGGGGGGAATTTTTTTTTATATTTTCTTTTTTATTTTTTAATTTTTTGCCATTGGTCTGTGACACTGAGGTCACTGGCTTTAATCATATGGATCCAATAGTATTATTCCTTGTCCATGCGGAATACAATGTATCGCCATCTTTTGCCATACAAGTATAAAATTGCATACAAAGGAAATGATAGGCACAACCTATAGGTTATGGCCTCGTAGTTCTTCACTATCGGCACCTTACTGAGAACACCTTCAATATACAATTTTTAAAATACAAACTTTATATACTAGAAGTATTTTATTACATTTTCATTCTTATAACTGAGACAAATAACAGGTGACAGATGACCAAACCTAAATCTTCCTCTTAATCACCACCTCCCCGTCGTGTTTCATCAATGCCACAACCATGCCCACTAGTTTCAATGTCTAGCTTATCTTAGAAAAAAACGGTATTAAATCCACATGAGTTGAGCTAAAACTCAGCAGGGATAAGTATATAATAAAACAATAAAAATATCTATTTACATTTTGACACCTAACTTTGATTTTTTGATTTGGCATAAAAATGAGAATTGATTCACCCTCGCCAAAAATAATTTTTCATGCATTCCTGTTTAATTTTTCCTGCATTGCATTAAGGCTAACGGCGGTGGATTGAGCTGAAATTTGCTATGGTGGATTTGACTAGACATGGGGAACTCGCCGACATTTTGTGAAAATTTCTTCAGTACTGATTGATTGCGGAGACTGCGAAATCTCGAGTATCCGTCGCAATGCTAAAATCTCAGGGACTCCAATTGCAAATGCTCCAAAAGCTCAGGGACCCAATTGCAACTGCTCAAAATCTCGGGACCCAATTGGCAAATGCTCAAAATCTCGAGGGACTCATTTGCAAATACTCAAGATTTCCAGGACTAAATGCAAATATCTAAAAATTTGAGGGATCATTTCGTAAATAAATAAACGAGGAATTAGGACCGAATTGCAAAAAAAATATCAGGGACCCAATAAAAAAATCTCAAATCTCAGGGACTCAAAAAAAGATTTCAAGGACTAGAAATGCAATATCTAAAATTGAGGGATCATTTTGTAAATAAATAAAAGAGAAGTTAGTGGAGAAATTAGAAAAAGAAAGAATGTCTTCCACAAATAAAAAATGGATGGTCCTCCACCACAAAAAAAAAGATGTTTTCCATTAAGAGAAAAGAAAGAAAAAGAAAGAAAAAGAAGAAAAGAGAAGTTAGTGGAAAAATTAGAAAAAGAAAAAGATGTCTTCCACTAAATAAAAATGGATGGTCCTCCACCACAAAAAAAAGATGTTTTCCATTAAGAGAAAAAGAAAGAAAAAGAAAGACAAAAAGAAGAAAGAGAAGTTAGTGGAAAAATTAGAAAAGAAAAAGATGTCTTCCATTAAGAGAAAAAGAAAGAATAAAAGAATAAAAGAGAAGTTAGTGGAAAAATTAGAAAAAGAAAAAAGATGTCTTCCACTAAATAAATAAATAAAAAGGAAGAAAGAAAGAAGGGAGGAGGCCTATAAGTTGGTGGTCTGAGCAAATTTTGAAGAAGTGACCCAAGAGGGGGGAGGAAGAGAGAAAAAATATGGAAGGATTGAGATTTTGAGAGAAAAAAATAAGAGTGATCTTGAAAAAAAACAGAAAAAAAAAATGAAGAGCGACCGCGGAAAGCAAGGGAGGAGGAGGCCGGAAATTTCTCCCTTCGTCGCGCCACCATCCCGGTTCATCATCAACGCAACTCACCACGTCACGAGAGGTAGTTTTCTCAAACCTTGTAGTCGTATGTATGGCAAGGATTGTGAGTGGATGATTATTTGAGCCTAAATGAGAGGAGATTGGGGGTGACCAGTGATCATTTGCTGCTGCAACCGATGTATATGTCATAAATATGTTGAACTTGTATTGCTTATTGATGGTGGTTGACGTTGAGGTGCAAGTCCACAAGTTTTTATTTTCGGATCAGCATACCCAGTGGTCTTGCAACCGCATTTTTTCATGCCTAGATGACGAGATCTTGGAAACTTATATTCTGAACTTTTGTAGACAACTTTGAGATCTTCGATTTGATATATTATGGGAGCGAAAATGGACGTCGTTTGCTATGTCAAAAAGGTCCCGAAATTGAGAGCAGAATCTGGAAATATAGTGATCAGAACCTGAGATGGAATTTTTCTGATCTGACCTTTCACGCTAAATGATTTTCCATGGGTTATTCTAGACCTCGTTTCATAAAGACCTCTTCATGACATTTGTTCATAACATCCTGATGCATAACATATAAAAAATAAAAAATATTCATGCACGTTTCATATTTTTAATGCATTTAATGAAATCATGCAATTCTGTTGGTGCCCTTGAGTCTGTGTTTTTCTATGCGTGGTCATATTGATTCGTAGTTATCTCATGTTTAGAGTCTTCTTTTGAAATTTCATAAAAAATGAAAGTTGTTCATTGGGGTCTTGTTTAGTAGACTGGAAAGTTTGGTGCATTAATTTTGAGATTTGAGTGTCCATTTGAGCTTAATCCTGAAGTATGTCTGTTTAGTGAAATTTGTTTGTTTGCTGCTGAGCTCCCATGAAAGACCATTTTCTACACGAAAATGAGTGTCTCTTCAATAAGAATGCAAAACATGAAAGTTGTCAACGACACATTTTCCATCCACATAAAAAATCTCAGAAATTTTGCATACATTTCATTATTTCTTTTGTATTTTATGGTTACTGCTTTCTCCCTAAGCATGTTCATGGACAGTATGATTTAATTCGTATTTTTTGTGTTAATGCATTGGAAAATGTAAAAAATGGTCTCAATGAAGTTTAATCAGCACGTGTTAAACTTTCTTTGAGCGTTTGAATTGTCTCAACTCATTGGTGATTGTGCATGTTCGATTGGATAGTTTCATTATTTTCATTTGTTTTCGACCCGATGCTTTGAAGACTGGAGGATGACCGATGTCCATTCCGTCCGTTTTGTTGTATTCCCGACCCACAAGGCTTGGTGACGGGTGTTTGACCGATGTCCATTCCGGTCCATTTTTGTTGTATTCCCGATCATGTCTCGGTTTTTATTTAATTGGTCTGTAATTATTCACCCGACGAGTTGCGGGTTTTATTTTCACTGTCCTTAGGGTAGTTTTACTTTACCTGCTCTCTCTTCACATCTTTGTTTGCTTTGGGTGATTTTGCATTCTTTTATAATACATCCAAAATCTAAAAAATAAAAAATAAAAAATACCCTAAAAAAAGGTCATTCATTTTGCATAGCATATAATATTAAACATCATGCATATATCGCCAGTCATATCTGCTACGTCATGCATATAGCATAGTCCTTGCCACGTCATTACATTTCACATGTCATATAGTTAGATTGTATTTGCATCACATTTAACAAAAGAAACAAAAAAAAAATTGCACATTTGAACTTCAATTCAAATTCATCGAAATTGCCAAATCAAACATTTTTTCATGAAATTGGTACCGAAAGGGCATTAATTCAAAAAATTAATGTAACCAGTCCCGAACTTAAAATCTCTGGTTCGCAGAAGTAATTTAGTTCTCCCACTAGATTACTTAGGTTTCTAATCAACCTACCAAGAATGATTAGTGGCGACTCCATGTTAAAAATCTTTGCATGATTAAACATTGAACCTAAGTTGCGAATTTGTAGAGCTTGGGAGAGTTCGAACTAGGTTAATTAATTTCACTTAATTAACTTGGTAATCCATAACCTAAACTTTAATTTTAGGTCGCGACATGTACGTGTAATTTGAAGAAGATCGTGCACAGTATCCACCGTACGAACACTTATCCAAGCTCGTACTTTTCAGCCGATTGAACCCTCTTAATCTTATGTCTATCTGATAAATTGTCTGAAACTCTAGGCTATTGCGTAGATAATCCGCTGGTGAACTACGTTCCACATTCCTTTGCTAATGTACATGTATTTGAAGAAGATCGTGCACAGTATCCACCGTACGAACACTTATCCAAACTCATACTTTTCAGCCGATTTACCCTCTTAATCTTATGTCTATCTGATAAATTGTCTGAAACTCTAGGCTATTGCGTAGATAATCCGCTGGTGAACTACGTTCCACATTCCTTTGCTAATGTACATGTAATTTGAAGAAGATCGTGCACAGTATCCACCGTACGAACACTTATCCAAACTCATACTTTTCAGCCGATTTAACCCTCTTAATCTTATGTCTATCTGATAAATTGTCTGAAACTCTAGGCTATTGCGTAGATAATCCGCTGGTGAACTACGTTCCACATTCCTTTGCTAATGTACATGTAATTGAAGAAGATCGTGCACAGTATCCACCGTACGAACACTTATCCAAACTCATACTTTTCAGCCGATTTAACCCTCTTAATCTTATGTCTATCTGATAAATTGTCTGAAACTCTAGGCTATTGCGTAGATAATCCGCTGGTGAACTACGTTCCACATTCCTTTGCTAATGTACATGTAATTTGAAGAAGATCGTGCACAGTATCCACCGTACGAACACTTATCCAAACTCATACTTTTCAGCCGATTTAACCCTCTTAATCTTATGTCTATCTGATAAATTGTCTGAAACTCTAGGCTATTGCGTAGATAATCCGCTGGTGAACTACGTTCCACATTCCTTTGCTAATGTACATGTAATATGAAGAAGATCGTGCACAGTATCCACCGTACGAACACTTATCCAAACTCATACTTTTCAGCCGATTTAACCCTCTTAATCTTATGTCTATCTGATAAATTGTCTGAAACTCTAGGCTATTGCGTAGATAATCCGCTGGTGAACTACGTTCCACATTCCTTTGCTAATGTACATGTAATTTGAAGAAGATCGTGCACAGTATCCACCGTACGAACACTTATCCAAACTCATACTTTTCAGCGATTTAACCCTCTTAATCTTATGTCTATCTGATAAATTGTCTGAAACTCTAGGCTATTGCGTAGATAATCCGCTGGTGAACTACGTTCCACATTCCTTTGCTAATGTACATGTAATTTGAAGAAGATCGTGCACAGTATCCACCGTACGAACACTTATCCAAACTCATACTTTTCAGCCGATTTAACCTCTTAATCTTATGTCTATCTGATAAATTGTCTGAAACTCTAGGCTATTGCGTAGATAATCCGCTGGTGAACTACGTTCCACATTCCTTTGCTAATGTACATGTAATTTGAAGAAGATCGTGCACAGTATCCACCGTACGAACACTTATCCAAACTCATACTTTTCAGCCGATTTAACCCTCTTAATCTTATGTCTATCTGATAAATTGTCTGAAACTCTAGGCTATTGCGTAGATAATCCGCTGGTGAACTACGTTCCACATTCCTTTGCTAATGTACATGTAATTTGAAGAAGATCGTGCACAGTATCCACCGTACGAACACTTATCCAAACTCATACTTTTCAGCCGATTTAACCCTCTTAATCTTATGTCTATCTGATAAATTGTCTGAAACTCTAGGCTATTGCGTAGATAATCCGCTGGTGAACTACGTTCCACATTCCTTTGCTAATGTACATGTAATTGAAGAAGATCGTGCACAGTATCCACCGTACGAACACTTATCCAAACTCATACTTTTCAGCCGATTTAACCCTCTTAATCTTATGTCTATCTGATAAATTGTCTGAAACTCTAGGCTATTGCGTAGATAATCCGCTGGTGAACTACGTTCCACATTCCTTTGCTAATGTACATGTAATTTGAAGAAGATCGTGCACAGTATCCACCGTACGAACACTTATCCAAACTCATACTTTTCAGCCGATTTAACCCTCTTAATCTTATGTCTATCTGATAAATTGTCTGAAACTCTAGGCTATTGCGTAGATAATCCGCTGGTGAACTACGTTCCACATTCCTTTGCTAATGTACATGTAATTTGAAGAAGATCGTGCACAGTATCCACCGTACGAACACTTATCCAAACTCATACTTTTCAGCCGATTTAACCCTCTTAATCTTATGTCTATCTGATAAATTGTCTGAAACTCTAGGCTATTGCGTAGATAATCCGCTGGTGAACTACGTTCCACATTCCTTTGCTAATGTACATGTAATTGAAGAAGATCGTGCACAGTATCCACCGTACGAACACTTATCCAAACTCATACTTTTCAGCCGATTTAACCCTCTTAATCTTATGTCTATCTGATAAATTGTCTGAAACTCTAGGCTATTGCGTAGATAATCCGCTGGTGAACTACGTTCCACATTCCTTTGCTAATGTACATGTAATTTGAAGAAGATCGTGCACAGTATCCACCGTACGAACACTTATCCAAACTCATACTTTTCAGCCGATTTAACCCTCTTAATCTTATGTCTATCTGATAAATTGTCTGAAACTCTAGGCTATTGCGTAGATAATCCGCTGGTGAACTACGTTCCACATTCCTTTGCTAATGTACATGTAATATGAAGAAGATCGTGCACAGTATCCACCGTACGAACACTTATCCAAACTCATACTTTTCAGCCGATTTAACCCTCTTAATCTTATGTCTATCTGATAAATTGTCTGAAACTCTAGGCTATTGCGTAGATAATCCGCTGGTGAACTACGTTCCACATTCCTTTGCTAATGTACATGTAATTGAAGAAGATCGTGCACAGTATCCACCGTACGAACACTTATCCAAACTCATACTTTTCAGCCGATTTAACCCTCTTAATCTTATGTCTATCTGATAAATTGTCTGAAACTCTAGGCTATTGCGTAGATAATCCGCTGGTGAACTACGTTCCACATTCCTTTGCTAATGTACATGTAATTTGAAGAAGATCGTGCACAGTATCCACCGTACGAACACTTATCCAAACTCATACTTTTCAGCCGATTTAACCCTCTTAATCTTATGTCTATCTGATAAATTGTCTGAAACTCTAGGCTATTGCGTAGATAATCCGCTGGTGAACTACGTTCCACATTCCTTGCTAATGTACATGTAATTTGAAGAAGATCGTGCACAGTATCCACCGTACGAACACTTATCCAAACTCATACTTTTCAGCCGATTTAACCCTCTTAATCTTATGTCTATCTGATAAATTGTCTGAAACTCTAGCTATTGCGTAGATAATCCGCTGGTGAACTACGTTCCACATTCCTTTGCTAATGTACATGTAATTTGAAGAAGATCGTGCACAGTATCCACCGTACGAACACTTATCCAAACTCATACTTTTCAGCCGATTTAACCCTCTTAATCTTATGTCTATCTGATAAATTGTCTGAAACTCTAGGCTATTGCGTAGATAATCCGCTGGTGAACTACGTTCCACATTCCTTTGCTAATGTACATGTAATTTGAAGAAGATCGTGCACAGTATCCACCGTACGAACACTTATCCAAACTCATACTTTTCAGCCGATTTAACCCTCTTAATCTTATGTCTATCTGATAAATTGTCTGAAACTCTAGGCTATTGCGTAGATAATCCGCTGGTGAACTACGTTCCACATTCCTTTGCTAATGTACATGTAATTTGAAGAAGATCGTGCACAGTATCCACCGTACGAACACTTATCCAAACTCATACTTTTCAGCCGATTTAACCCTCTTAATCTTATGTCTATCTGATAAATTGTCTGAAACTCTAGGCTATTGCGTAGATAATCCGCTGGTGAACTACGTTCCACATTCCTTTGCTAATGTACATGTAATTTGAAGAAGATCGTGCACAGTATCCACCGTACGAACACTTATCCAAACTCATACTTTTCAGCCGATTTAACCCTCTTAATCTTATGTCTATCTGATAAATTGTCTGAAACTCTAGGCTATTGCGTAGATAATCCGCTGGTGAACTACGTTCCACATTCCTTTGCTAATGTACATGTAATTTGAAGAAGATCGTGCACAGTATCCACCGTACGAACACTTATCCAAACTCATACTTTTCAGCCGATTTAACCCTCTTAATCTTATGTCTATCTGATAAATTGTCTGAAACTCTAGGCTATTGCGTAGATAATCCGCTGGTGAACTACGTTCCACATTCCTTTGCTAATGTACATGTAATATGAAGAAGATCGTGCACAGTATCCACCGTACGAACACTTATCCAAACTCATACTTTTCAGCCGATTTAACCCTCTTAATCTTATGTCTATCTGATAAATTGTCTGAAACTCTAGCTATTGCGTAGATAATCCGCTGGTGAACTACGTTCCACATTCCTTTGCTAATGTACATGTAATTTGAAGAAGATCGTGCACAGTATCCACCGTACGAACACTTATCCAAACTCATACTTTTCAGCCGATTTAACCCTCTTAATCTTATGTCTATCTGATAAATTGTCTGAAACTCTAGGCTATTGCGTAGATAATCCGCTGGTGAACTACGTTCCACATTCCTTTGCTAATGTACATGTAATTTGAAGAAGATCGTGCACAGTATCCATCGTACGAACACTTATCCAAACTCATACTTTTCAGCCGATTTAACCCTCTTAATCTTATGTCTATCTGATAAATTGTCTGAAACTCTAGGCTATTGCGTAGATAATCCGCTGGTGAACTACGTTCCACATTCCTTGCTAATGTACATGTAATATGAAGAAGATCGTGCGCAGTATCCACCGTACGAACACTTATCCAAACTCATACTTTTCAGCCGATTTAACCCTCTTAATCTTATGTTTATCTAAAAATTGTCTAAACTCTATGCTATTGCGTAGATAATCCACCAGTGAACTACGTTCCACTTTCCAATGTTAACTTACATGAAATATGAAGAAGATCGTGCAGAGTATCCCCGTACGAACACTTATCCAATTCATTCTTTCAGCAGATTTTACCCTCGTAATGTTTTGCCTATCCGATAATTTTTTGAAACTCTATGCTAGTACGAAGATAATTCACTGGTGAACTACATTCCACTTTCCCATGTTAATGTACATGAAATATGAAGAAGTTCGTGTAGAGTATCCACCGTACGAACACTTATCCAACTCATACTTTTCAGCTGATTTTACCCTCTTAATCTTATGTTTATTTAATAAATTGTCTGAAACTCTAGGCTATTGCGTAGATAATCCACTGGTGAACTACGTTCCACTTTCCTATGTTAATGAGCAAGAAAATATCGAGAAGATCGTGCAGAGTATCCACCGTACGAACACATTATCCGAACGCATATTTTTCAGCCGATTTTACCCTCTTAATCTTATGTTTATCTAATAAATTATCTGAAACTCGAGGCTATTGCGTAGATAATCCCCTGGTGAGCTACGTCCCACTTTCCTATTTTAATGTACATGAAATACGAAGAAATTCGTGCAGAGTATCAACCGTACGAACACCTATCCAACTCATACTTTTCAGCCGATTTTTCCCTCGTAATCTTATGCCTTTCGATTAATTTCTTGAAACTCTATGCTATTGCGAAGATAATCCACTAGTGAACTACGTTCCACTTTCCTATGTTAATGTTCATGAATATATGAAGAAGATCGTGCAGAGTATCCACCGTACGAACACTTATCTAAACTCATACATTTCAGCCGATTTTCCCTCGTAATCTTATGCCTACCGAAATTTTTTTGAAACTCTATGTTATTGCGAAGATAATCCACTAGTAACTACGTTCCACTTTCCTTTGTTATTTACATGAAATATGAAGAAGATGCTGCAGAGTATCCACCGTACGAACACTTATCCAAACTTATACTTTTAGACGATTTTCCCTCTTAATCTTATGCCTATCCGATAAATTTTTTGAAACTCTATGCTATTGCGAAGATAATCCACTAGTGAACTGCGTTCCACTTCCTATGTTAATTTACATGAAATATGAAGGGGATGCTGCAGCGTATCCACCGTACGAACGCATATCCAAACTCATACATTTAGTCGATTTTTCCCTCTTAACCTTTTGCCTATCCGATTATTTTTTAAAACACTATGCTATTGCGAAGATAATCCACTGGGGAACTACGTTCCACTTTCCTTTTTAATGTACATGAAATATGAAGAAGATTGCGCAGAGTATCCACCGTACGAACACTTATCCAAACTCATACTTTTCAGCCGATTTTACCTTCTTAATCTTATGTTTATCTAATAAATTATCTGAAACTCTAGGCTATTGCGTAGATAATCCACTAGTGAGCTACGTCCCACTTTCCTATGTTAATGAACATGAAATACGAAGAAAATCGTGCAGAGTATCAACCGTACGAACACTATCAAACTCATACTTTTCAGCCGATTTTTCCCTCGTAATCTTATGCCTATCCGATAATTTTTTGAAACTCTATGCTAGTACGAAGATAATCCACTGGTGAACTATGTTCTACTTTCCCATGTTAATGTACATGAAATTTGATGAAGATCGTGCAGAATATCCACCATACGAACACTTATCCAAACTCATACTTTTCAGCCGATTTTACCCTCTTAATCTTATGTTTTCAAATAAATGTCTGCCACTCTGGACTATTGCGTAGCTAATCCACTGGTGAACTACGTTCCACTTTCCTATGTTAATGAACATGAAATATGAAGAAGATTGTGCAGAGTATCCACCGTACGAACAATTATCCAAACTCATACTTTCAGTCGATTTTACCCTCTAATCTTATGTTTATCAGATAAATTGTCTGAAACTCTAGGCTATTGTGTAGATAATCCACTGGTGAACTACGTTCCACTTTCCAATGTTAATGTTCATGAAATATGAAGAAGATCGTGCAGAATATCCACCATACGAACACTTATCCAAACTCATACTTTTCAGCCGATTTTACCCTCTTAATCTTATGTTCATCTAATAAATTGTCTGAAAGTCTAGGCTATTGCGCAGATAATCCTCTGGGGAACCACGTTCCACTTTCCAATGTTAATTTACATGAATATGAAGAAGATCGAGCAGAGTATCCACCGTACGAACACTTATCCAAACTCTTTTTTTCAGCAGATTTTTTCCATCGAAATGTTATCCCTATCCGATTAATTTTTTGAAACTCTATGCTAGTATGAAGATAATCCACTGGTGAACTACGTTCCACTTTCCCATGTTAATGTACATGAAATATGAAGAAGATCGTGCAGAGTATCCACCGTACGAACACTTATCCAAACTCATTCTTTTCAGCAGATTTTTCCCACGTAATGTTATCCCTATCCGATTAATTTTTTGAAACTCTCTGCTAGTACGAAGATAATCCACTGGTAAACGTAGTTCCACTTTCCCATGTTAATGTATATGAAATATGAAGAAGATCGTGCAGAGTATCCACCGTACGAACATTTATCTAAACTCACACTTTTCAGCCGATTTTACCCTCTTAATCTTATGTTTATCTAATAAATTGTCTGAAACTCTAGGCTATTGCGTAGATAATCAACACGTGAACTACGTTCGACTTTCCAATGTTAATTTACATGAAATATGAATAAGATCGTGCAGAGTATCCACTGTACGAACACTTATCCAAACTCATACTTTTTAGCCGATTTTTCCCTCTTAATCTTATGCCTATCCGATAAATTTTTTGAAACTCTATGCTATTGCGAAGATAATCCACTAGTGAACTACGTTCCGCTTTCCTATGTTAATGTACATGAAATATGAAGAAGATCGTGCAGAGTATCTACCGTACGAACACTTATCCAAACTCATTCTTTTCAGCAGATTTTACCTTCTTAATCTTATGTTTATCTAATAAATTGTCTGAAACTCTAGGCTATTACGTAGATAATCCACTGGTGAACTACGTTCCACTTTCCTATGTTAATGCATGGGAAATATGAAGAAGATCGTGCAGAGTATCCACCGTACGAACACTTATCCAAACTAATACTTTTCAGCAGATTTTTCCCTCGTAATGTTATGCCTATCCGATTAATTTTTGAAACTCTATGCTGTTGCGAAGATAATTGTAACAGACTGAATTTTCGACCCATTTTGGGGATTTAGTGAGAATGGACGTGTTTCATTATTTCACTTTAGATGAATCTCACTCGAGCCTGATCAACTCGAGATGACTGACCGAAAGGGAATGGCTGCCAAGGAACTTAAAGTACGTGGACGCTGACAGGTCGATACGCGTATCTCCTTAAAGCCGCCCGTTAGTCTGAGCATTTACTAAAGTTGTAAATTAATGGACGTGGCCACGAAATAAAATTCCCTAAATTGGACAATCGAATTTTCCAGAAAAGTTACAGTGAGGATTGGACGTGGATTGGACGGTGTTACCTACAAAGAAATTCATTTGGAAACCGAGGCGGAAATGGAAAATAGCCAAAGTACCTCTAGACCGTTCGAAGTTCTCCGGATTATAGATTGAGTATTTCCTAGCAATTTCTAGGTAATTAGAATTGTTAGTTTAGTCTAGCTCGAGAGTCACGTCGGGCTCGATAGAAAATTTCCTGGTCTCGACGGTACGCGTCACGAGGGAAAAGAAACACTGGGAGGATATTTGTCAGTCAAATTTTCCTCGAGAATTGAACTCTCGCCTCGCTGTGACAAGTGTCACGGCCACCTCAATTCCAAGGCCACCATTATAATTCCCTATATTAGAATATGTTACCCAAGTTCCAATATACATCATAATCCCCACCAATTTCTCATGCAAATAAACAATGAACATGCCATTACCTTTGTGCCACTTGTCCTCCAAAGAAAAGCCTTGGTCTTCCCCATGTTATTGGCCTTGGAACATGAAGGGAATATCTTCATTTTCCACCATATTCCCTCACCATTCACGACACCTATCCCTCACTCACGCTCTCTCTCTCTCACGCTCACTCTCTCTCGGCCTCTCCCTGCGCACCTCTCCTTCCGACGGCCATAACTTTCACCTCAGAGCTCCGTTTGCCTTCAAACCACCGCCATTCTCTTCCTCTCTTCCATACGAATCCAACGCCACCGGACTCGCACCAAACGACCACCGGAGCCGCCGTGTACGGCTCCATCTTCCTCTCGGATCAAATCCCGTTTTTGGCGCCGGTGGAGTGTCCCGACGGCCTTAGCGGGCTCCCGACGGCTCCCAGCCACCTTGGAGGACCCCGACCACCCCTCACAACCCACATGCAACCTCCCTTGACACCGTGAGACCCCGGGACAGCCCCCAACTTGCCATCTCGGCCTTGAAACCACCATCCTCGCCGGAACCGTGAGCTGCATGCACTGTCCAGCCGTAGATCTACCTTGTCGTAGTTGATTCTTGCACTTCTAAGGGTAAGACACCCTCATATACTTCTTGATAGGTAGAAATGAGGTTATGGCCGAACCATAGAGCATGCATTGATGCATATTGGCTTGTGAATTTGACTAGGATCTCACTTTGAACCGTCGTCGTTGTTACCATCACTTGTGAGCTATCGTCCAGCCGAGTCCACCTTGCCACGACCCACATTCCGTCTTCGTGCTTGCTACTCAAGCTCGTGTGAGGTGAGCTTTGCCTCTAATCTTCGCCTAGAACGTGGGATAACACTAGATATGGGTTCTAAATCGAGTATAGGGGCCATGGGTGCAAGATTTGGCCATTGCATGTCAATGGAAGTTGCTGGAAATTGATGTTCATGCTTGTTTGAGTTGCTGGCCGTGAGTTATAGTTATTTTCCACGGAGTATAAAGCATGTTGTGAGCTTTAGATGAGCTCGAGGATGAATATTAGGGCCTATAGAGGCTTGGAATACCATTGCATGTGGATGTATGAGCCTATAGAGGCTTGGGATGCCATTGCATGTCGATGTATGTGCTGAATGTGTGCGTGAAGTGTGCTGGCCGTGTGTGCATGTGGAGTCCATGATGAATGATGTGAGTTGGTTGCGGAGTTTTGAATGGCACTCGTGCGAACCCTAGTACTAGCCACGACATGAGACTGACCTTTGGAATGAATCATAGGGCATGAATGCCTAGAATATGTGATTGCATGTCATCGGAAGTTGTTGATTGTGAACCTATGTTTGCTGGCCGTGTGATATAGTTGCTGTCCATGGTGAGGGATTGATGAATTAAGAGCCTTAAAGTGAGAGGGTAGGGTGTGGAGTGCATGTTTGAGCACCATGACTGTATGCTATGTTTGAATGCCATGTTTGCGACATTCAGGATTGAAATGTGGTCAGTGTGGAATGACATGGCATGAATTGAGCATGACGCAACTGCTAAATGATTTGACTGTGATGTCTGACTGCATGGCATGCTGGCACGGATGTGTGGTGTTTGGCGGAGTGCGTAGAACCGTGCGGGACGGCCCCGAAGGGTCAAGAGGACCATGGGGGAAGCGGAGCGACAAGGAGTACCGACCGCAGTGCCCTGAGAGCCACGGTAGCGGTACTGCGCCTGGGACGTGCTCGGCACGGGGCGTTGGAGAGACAAGGGTGCCAACCGGAGTGTCAAAAGGGCCACGGTTCGGGGCACAGTCGGCAGTGCCCAGAGAGCCACCGACGAATCCTATGAGGGATGGTCATAGCATGCTGCATTGCATTTGATTGAGTTACACATATTGAACACGACTGATAGTTTCAATGTTGGCATGAGAAACATGATCGCCTTGACCCTCGTATGCTGATTGTGTTCACTGTGAGAATATGCTAAACTCGCATGTTTAGAATCTTTCTGGTGTATGCTATTTTCTATGCTTGGTTTAAATGCTTGCTCGCTAAGTCTCGACTCACTTTGTGGCTGATCGCCCAATTTCAGATCCCCACCCTTGAGGATGTCCTTTATTCCAGTTCGCCACGGTCGACCTGTAGAGATAGAGGATCATGAGGTAGAGTATCAGATACTTGGTGACGGGTGGTACAAGAGGGTGGTTACTATAGTCTGGGTCGATGAGGGGGAAAAGGACTGCCTAATAGGTCATTAGTATGTAGCTTGGTACAGATGGAGAAGTTTTTACTGGCAAGGGCCATTGGACGCCATGGCTGCACCCGTCCTAGGGCCCGATGGGAACCCGGTACTTAACGTAGTTCACAAGGGTGAGGTTGTGAACCCTGAGCCAATGGAGGTGGAAGACTCCGATGGAGATGCTAGGATGGAGTTCGACGGCGAGGACGACGTATTCGCCGATAGTGACGAGGACCCAGAAGAGTTTCCCCTGGCTGACGAGGAGGACCCATAGTTGTACCTATCTCACGTTGACAGGCCTATCCCTTTTTGTTGTGAGGCCGTTAGGGGTTTATTTTGGAATGTCGATTGTAATCTCCCCCATGAGTTTGTCGGACCCGAGCTTCTTTATCACCCTGAACTTTATTTTGCGTTTATCCCTCCCCCGTCTAGTTGTACTGAATCCCCAAGGTTTGAGAGAATGTTAAATGTCATGGTTCTTATCCCGTCTTCCTGCCTTGCATGGATGATTGTATGATTGGGAGTAGCACGCTACCCGCTGTTGCTTTTAGTTATCCGTCGTTTGGCCACGACAAGTCCTGGGCCGTCGTTCGCATTTGGGCCAAGCGATGCGATTGCAGGTCAGGTT
>JAGVVM010019391.1:0-20728 GCA_019149425.1 Psidium friedrichsthalianum
AATCTCTTGGATTGCGTAGAATGTGATATACTGGATATTGTAATTTCCCTGATAGTTCACTATTAATGAAGTTTGAGATTATTGCCTATGAATTTTTTTATAATATTTATGGATGTTAAAGCTTGGTGCTTTATGTTGAGAAGGTATGTCGGACAGATAGGAGATTGGCCGACTCACATGGGTAATTGCCTCTATTTGCTACGTGATAAATAGAGATGAGACAATTTTAAGTTCATTATCTAGGTGATAATTGAGAGCTCGAACTTAAAATATAATGTCGCCTTAACATGATGTTAAGATGAGGACGTAATAGTCATTATGTTTGAAAGTGAAATAACCCACATGTTTCACTTTATTTTGTCTTCATTGCCAGATGTGAGTTCTGATGATACTTTTGAGTAAAGTAGTTACGTGAACTCAGGTTAGACATTGAGTGTGTCTAGACTATCATCTGTACAGTATTAAGATACTTGACATACGCTCCACAGGGAAGGAGAGAATACCGTAATACGTATTTCATATTACATATGCAGAAATTCGACCATGAGAGTTGGCAAAAGTTTAAGATCTCAACTTTATAAGCTGTGTGAGACTCTCGAGGATAAGTGTTCCTCAATTGGTGCCCTCACGACTCTTCATTATTCTCGAGATTTCTATTAGCATTCGCTATCTTAGAGTGTTGCCTATGGTCATGAGATTGATTTCGATCTAAAGGGAGATTTCTAGAAAAGCGAGCTGAACTGAGATCGAGAGATTTAATGAATGAGGAAGATCGATTTAGAGTTTTTCGTCACATTATAGATTTATATTCACAGACCGTCAGTTATGATTATTTCGTGTAATCATAATTGTGAATATAACGCATCATACTTAAAAGAGATCAAGAGAGGGATATGTGAATGTGACTAATCGATCTAGGGTACAGCATACAAAAATCTACTGATGATCATGTCCAATGTTGAGCTGCTATATACTCCTAACAGATGTATAGCAACGAGCTCTCAATGTATGCTGGTCGCACGGATTATTTGCCAATATGAAACTTGCAGAGAAGAGGGTATTGTGTATAACCCATAATATACAAGTGAGAGTTATTAGTCCTTCGTGGACGAGTGGGAGTTGTTTTCCCTGCATGGGCGAGTGGGAGATGTTGGAATATATTATTACTGTGTGCCGCACATGCGGGCAATCACAGCCCACATAGTGAGAATAACTGCCAAAGGCAGTTACTCTTTGAAACGTGAGTGAAGCTCATGTCAGTTTCTCCTGAATGAAGAACTCTCCCAAAAACGAAAACAGACTATCAGACTCTCTCTCGAACTCGAGAACACTTGGACAATCGATTCTCGCAAGGCCGTCGTTGGAGGCTCTTAATCTGTGGAAAACGGGTACGTTCCCTCGTGTGATCGTGCTCCGATCGGTGATACAAGTTATTGATCCTTGGACATGTTTTCGCATGTTTTTCCGCATATTTGTTGTTTCGATTAGGAATTCGTTTCCTTCAAGAGGGAACAAATCTAGCCAGAGTGGACCCATAAAGGCAAAGTCGACTGATTGTTGACTTTTGACTTTGTGTGGATCAAAATTGGAATTGTTACACGCATACCTATATTGTATGAAAGTCTAGATTTAAGTGGATATAACTTTGTCCTTTTAGGTATCGATTTGCTTGAATGGAATTGTCATATAATGTGATGTACTTTTTAGCAAGAAACTTATCCATCATGCCCCTCGCATACAAACAACTGTATATCAGTCGATTTCATGTACCGACAGTACGTGAATGCTTGAACCATCCACAAAATCGTACTATATAAAAGAGTGGGAAAATAACACAAGTGGACCTTGTATTTTGGCCCAATGTGCAATGTAATCCCTGAACTTTTAATTTGACCAATACGCTCCCTGAAGTTTAGTCCAATTTGCAATATGATTCATAAACTTTCAATTTATTTAATGTGATCCCCTAAACTTTTAGAACATATTTAACTTAGTCTATGAATTATAAGAAAATATGCAAAGTCGTCCTGAACTTGAATTAATAGAAGGACTAGATTGACCATCTTCTTATATTTCAAGGATAAAGTTGAACATATTCCAAAAGTTTAGAAACACATTGCACATTGCGCTTTAGGAACAATATTGATCAAATTAAAAGTCAAGAGCTACTGTTGACACCTAAATTTTGATTTTCTTTAAATCATTTATATTGCATAAAAAATTAGAGATTAAACTTAGTCTCTACCAAAAGATATTTAATTCAATTTTCATATTAATTTAGCATGCATTATATTTGCATTTAATTGGACCGGCGGTGGAAATTTGACGCGTGATGGACTCGAGCCCACATGTAAGATTCGGCCAAGCATGAGGAGAGGAAGTGCCGAAGGCCATGGGGGCCTGAATGAGCTTGACTCCAGGAGAAGCTTTTATAATCAAAGGTCCATCTGGTCGAGGAAAGGCCCTAATGCTAGCGCGGAGGAGCATGGGACTTCTATCAAGTCCGTGGACACGAAGAAATTGAGAATACGTAGGTAAATGGAAGAAGAAATTGGCAGAATCTGAAGAGGGGGGAAGGACAAAAAGACATTATTTCCTTTGAGGAAACCCTAGTAGTCAACTACGTAAAGGACCCATTACAGCATGCATTAGGGGGGAGGGCCACACATTATATGCACACGGCCATCACTGAGAGAGAGGAAAGGGGGCGGTTCGTGGAAGAGAGCTCTCTCTCTCCCTCTCTCGCAAGTTTCATCATCTGAACGACACAATTGCCATGCACAAGAAGAAAAGAAAGGCAGAACTTGCAGGAGAACAAACAAGGAAAATGTCCACGTGAGGAGGAGGCCAAATATTTTACGCACAAGGCAGATTTTTGAGAGAGTATGCCGTTCATGGACGGCCATACGAGAGAGAACTCCATTCATTGAAAGGAGAATCTCGACGGCACAACTCCAGGGGAGTTGCCAATTGTCGCACCAATATTTGGAGGATCTTCATCTTTTCTTTATCAATTTTGCATTACACACATGAACACCCCCTGCTTCCCGCTATTCCTCATCTTTTCATATATATAGTGAATTAAGGAGCTTTACAAGGGTTCTGCAAAGGATCAAAACCGCAAGCGGTGGTCAAGGAAAGTGACAAAGGGTGGTTGTTGTCGTGATGTGTTTTGCCCCAATTTGCATTGAATTGTTATCTAGCTAATTATCACTTTTGGTGAAGTTTATTTTGACAACACCTCAGAAGCGATTCCACCGAGCAATGCTAACCCAATGATGGCCTTCGTGTCCTGCGAGTCGTGTTCCTATTTCCTCTATCTTGCAGGTTCATCGACGAGCATATCTGAGGATTCCCAACGTGATTCTCCGAGTTGTTCACTGAACCTCAGCGATGTGAGCTGAACTGTTGTCGGTGATATCGGTTCAAATTTGGAAAGCAAATCTGAAAATTAGGAGATCGGCCACAAAAACTTTATGGTGGGGACGGATTCTTCATCAGAATAAAATATTTGCATCTCTTAGATCTTTGAGTCTTATTTTTGTTTTCTTCATTGGTTGAACTTATTGGCTGCACTTGCAAGCAGAATTCGAAGGTCAGCGAAGGAAGCTAAGAGAATAAAAAAGAAGAAGGTGAAGGACGAGTTCCCAGAGAAAAAGCAATGCAAGAAGGAAGGTCTATTTGTTTATGGTGGCTGCTCACACGATCCAGATTCCCTCTTCGTTGTGTGGACTTCTCATCCACAACTTCCCTGCGAGTTCACCACCCTCCGATTGGCTCACAACGGTTGGTCGATCGGAAGCTGTCCGTGATCCGTCCACGAACAACCACATAATCGCGAGCTGGTCTTGCCATCAATCTTTGCCGATTTACTGCACCTCCCATCACCCAACGCAGACTTGTAGTGATTAAAGAAACGGAGAGTATGGAGCAGAGTCATAAGTGAAAGCATGGGAGAGTAGATGAAAATTTTCTCTCGTTCAATGGGAACATTGCTTTTGTCTTTTCTTTAATTTTTATTCCTTTTTATTTTGCTTCACTGTTCTCCTGGTTGAATTTTAGTTTTGAGTTTCACAGGTAATTATGAACCCATTCCTCAAAGATGTCCCCTCCTTATCGAGGACATCATCACATTGACTAGCAGCGATCCACTGACCATCACCCGTCCGCGACCCCCGTCAAACCGATCCGAAGTCCAAGCTTGACCCACAAGGCAATACGAGGTTTGAATTTGGCAATCTGTTACCCAAATTAGGTAACAACACTCATCCTCATAATATTTTGAGTTTTGTTACTTGATTTGGTGAAACTGCGTATCATCTTTGAATATTCTGCATATCTCATATGTGTGGATAAGTATTGCTTCGATAGAACATATCTTTTAAATTTAGTGATTATCTGAAAATATCTTTTCAAAATCTCAAAAGATAATTGCTTGATTTTTTAAAGATGTGAATCTTTTGCAGATAAGGTAAGGTTGCCTTTAAATTTTGGCTACCTCATGCAATTTTCTAAATCTTTTGGATAACATTTGATTTGTTGTGGATAGACTTTCGATCTCAATGATTATTTTTAAAATATGAGTTGGTTGGATTGATTATCTCGTGGTTGAATTGCCTCATCTCTTGTGGATTTTCTGAGTTCATTTGACTTGAGGATAAGATTTGAGTTCAATTGGATAATTATCTGAAATAAATGTGCAAATCTTAAGGGATAATCTTCTCAAAAAAAGATCAAGATCGAACCTTGACCTCATATTTTTTGGTCGTCCCTCTCATTTTTTGAAAAAATAATAAAAAAACTCAAGAGAAGTTGATTGATTTTTTTTTTTGTCTTTGGTCATGTTTGTTTATTTTTATTTTTACAATAAAGTTTGCACCTTTATAAACAAGCATGCCCATAATATGTGCTCCATTATGCCTTATCTATTCTATAAAATAAATTGCATACATTAGCCACGATCTTGTGGAATGGATCGGGAATTTGTATAGAATTTCATATTATGTCCTTTGTATTAAGGGACGATGTTATTCTATAACTTTGATTCGCTTACTGATTCGAATCTAAGAGTACGTTGCGAATAAATTTCCTCCTACCCTAACCTTTGGGTACGAGCGAATCAATCGGAAAATTCGGAATCAAAAGTATATTATGGGCATTTTTGTTTATTTTTGTTCAATTTTTGCATTTCGTCTTTCATTTAATTAAATAAAAAATCCCGAAAAAGAACTCTCATTTTTCTATAGTGATCATGTCAAAAATCTATTTTTATGTCATAAATATCATCTAACATAAGTTAAGACTTTGAGAAATCGTTTTTTTAAGTTAAATTAGACGATATAACATTTTAAGGCATGTTTTCATTATGGTTATCATTTAATCCGAAAATACAAAAAGAAATAATCATTTCATTCACATCGTCAATCAAAGAGATTTTTCATGAAATTTGGTACCCAAAGGGCATTACTTTTCCCAAATTAATGTAATCAAGTCTCTAGACTCATTTTCTCTAGTTTGTGGAAATAAATTAATTCTCCCATTAATTTATTTAGATTTCTAATCAACCTACTGTAAATGATTATTGGCGACTTCGAATTGAATTAATTTTGCATGAAAAAAAGCCTAAGTTGCGATTCGGTATGACTTGGAAGGGTCTGAGTTAAGTTAGTTAATTTAATTAACCAGATAATCGGTTAGCCTGATTTTTAGGTTGCGACAACTTATCACATTAGATCAAAGTTTAGGGACCAATTGTGTCATTATTCCAAAAGAAATTAGGCAAGCCAAAGCTATAATTGAGTTCTTCATTGATGTAAACTCGATGCGTGTTACTACGTAGCCAATTGAAATTCTGAGTAAGTTATGTTTTTGAACGAGTCAAGACAATATAAGTTAGATCAAGCTCTCGATTAAATGCAAATTATGTATCCTAACGAACAATAGATTGCATGGGTTTTTCCTTTTTGGCCTACAACATGAGCTAACTTGACATTGCATCATTTTGTAGATTTAATATTCATATGCATGTAGTATGTTTCGCCGTTACAATTAACGCGATTTTTTTTTTCTCATGAGTCCATTGGCTAATGTATTATGGATTAAAGGTAGAGAATTTAGTCTGTTTCTTTCTATTTGTAAAGTGAAGCATTCGTGCTGGTTATTATTTGTTGTCAAGACCTATAATATCTTTTGCTCAAGTAGTTTGTAAATTGTCCATCAATGCTTATACTGTTATCTAAAACACATATTGTCCACTGTTTTGAAGTATGATAAGATCAGAATGTTTCACTATCTCTATTTTTATAGGTTTTCAGAAAAGCTAAACTGAAGTGGAGTGACAAATTTATTTAACTTATTAATCTCTCTCTCTCTCTCTCTCTCTCTCTCTCTCTCAAGTTATGAAAGTCTCCATAATCCACTGAGCAACAAACTGTTGATTAAATAGTCAAAATGAGAGCACAGAAGCAACATTTCGAATTCTTTCAGTCGAATCCTTACATTTGTGATTTGATTGCCAAAGTGTTACTATATATAATTGTGCTCTTCTTGCCAGCATCCATACGTTTTTCCTCGGTAGCGAATCCCCCAAATCTTTGATTAGGTCATATGAAATTCATGGAATTAATTAATTTCCCACCTTCAGTTTCTAAATATGAAAAGATAGTAGGATGTTTTTTGGACATCAAACAAAACTAAACGTTAAAACAAAGTTGTTAATGCCGTGCAAGAGGAAGAGTTGAAATATCAGATATCACTTGACAATGTGATTTATATGCTTTTCATTTACATGAGATATCTCTCCATTTATTAACTTGAACTTATGGATTGGACTTTCCAAGGGAAGCACTCTCGAAAAAGTCCTAAACTTATTGCATTGGTACAAATGCTATCCTAAACCTTTAAATTGGCTCAATTTACACTTAGATCTTTTCACATTGATACCAATCGAGTCAATCTAGCCACTTTAAGACAAAATTATTGACGTGGATGTTGGCCGTCTTACGTGGTATTGGCGTTGACGTGGATATATCTTAAGTTACGATTGTTTGTTAGTTTGTTATTTACCAACTGGCAAGTTTGTTTTGCCTTTGGTATCTGTATATATTCTTTTCATCGAGAAATAGATAGAAGTTACACTTTCCCAAATTCTCATCTGATCATCTAACAGAAAGTCTAACATGGTATCAGAGCGGGAGTTTCCTGTGTCGTCGGCTCAGCCTGTTCTGCCGCCGCCGGTGTCAACGTTTCTTGCGGTTGATGATCCTTCGTCACCGTTTTATCTTCATCACACGGATAATCACAGTTCCGTGATCGTTTCCCCAGAGCTCACCGGTTCCAATTACATCTCTTGGAGTCGGTCGTTTCTTTTGGCCTTGTCGATTCGTAACAAGGTTGGCTTCATCGACGGGACAATCATGGTTCCGGAGACTTCAGATCCTAATTTTCAAGCATGGATGCGTTGCAATAATATCATCGTCGCATGGATCCTGAGGTCAGTGTCTCAATCAATCGCTTCCACTGTCTTCTTTATGGATTCTGCTATGGAAATCTGGCAGAAGCTTAAGCTGAGATTCTCTCAACCGGATGATTCGAGGATCTGTCATCTTCAGAATCTTGTTAGCAATGTATCGCAAGGCAACAAATCTATAGATGCTTATTTCAGTGAGTTGAATGGTCTTTGGGAAGAGCTGCGTATCTTCAGGCCTCCGCCTCACTGTAGTTGTGGTAGATGCAACACAGGATGTTTTGCGAAGTTTGCTGAAATCCAGCAAAAGGATTTGGTTTTTCGCTTTCTTAATGGCTTGAATGATTCCTTTAGTGGTCTGAGATCACAAATCCTCTTAATGAAGCCACTGCCTTCTTTAGACGAAGTCTACAATATTGTGCTTCGTGAAGAGGTGCAAAAATCTTATCAACTAAGCTCCAGCATGCTTGTCGAGCCCTTTGCGATGGTAGCGTTGCCTGATATAAAAAGGAAAGGGAGAATTGAGATGTTCTGTTCTTACTGTGGAAAGAAGGGACACAATAAGGAGAAGTGCTATCGCTTGATAGGTTTTCCTCCAAATTTTCGTTTTACTAAAGGAAAGTTATAAGGAGGTCAAGTCCCAGGGAGTTTTGCGAATAATGCTGTCGCATATGCTGAGCAGTTTTGTCTTGCTCCGGGTGTGGAAGCAAATTCATGCAGCCAGGATGCAAATTGCAATGTGCAGGGTCTTACACTCTCTAGAGACCAAGTTCAACGTCTTATGTCAATGCTCAATGTATCCGACAAACAGCTCACTTCTCCTAATGTCTCAGTTGCCCAAAGTTCTTCTCAAGATGCAACTCAGTCTGCTCATTCGCCTTTTGTGAATCCACCAGGTATACCTTGGATTGTAGATACCGGTGCCTCTCATCACATATGTTGTTGTTTTAATCAGTTCGCTTCTTTCCGAAAAATTCCGACAGTCCTTATTCATCTTCCCAATAATAGTACTGTTCAGGCAAATCATGCAGGTACTGTCAAAATATCCCCATCCTTAACCTTGGAGAATGTCCTTTTTGCTCCATCATTCAAATATAACTTGTTATCAGTTAGCAAGTTAGTCGCGTCAGACCAGTTTATGATTTTCTTTTCCAATGACCTTTGTGTTATCCAGGAGCTTTCCACATGGAAAACGATTGGCATTGCTAAACAAAGAGCTGGATTGTTTTTATTGCAGCAAAATAAGAAGATCATTTCCTGTCTTGCTCCATCAACTGTTGCAGTTACGGAATCATCTGCCGGTCGAAACACTCTGGATGTTTTTGATTTGTGGCATTGTCGTTTAGGACATATAGCTCATTCAAAATTAAACATTTTGAAAAGAATTTCTCCGTCTATAACTTCTTTGGAACAGAATGTTTGTTCTGCTTGTCATTCAGCAAAGCAGAAAAGATTACCCTTTCCAGTTCGTTCTCACGAAACTGATCGCATATTTCAACTTGTACATTTTGATGTGTGGGGACCTTATTCTCAAGTGACTCATGATGGTTTTCAATACTTCTTGACTGTTGTGGACGATTATTCACGAGTAACATGGATATATTTGATGAAATCAAAAGCCGATGTTTCTGTTTTAGTCAAGAATTTTTGTTCCTTTGTCTTAACCAGTTTGGTGAATCTGTGAAAATGATTCGTACAGACAATGGGTCAGAATTTGCTTTAACAGATTTTGTTCGGGAGAAAGGCATCGTTCATCAAAGGTCATGTGTTGAAACGCCTCAACAAAATGGTGTTGTTGAGCGTAAGCACCAACATATTCTAAACACAGCACGTTCTCTCCTTTTTCAGGCCAATCTGCCTGTTCAATTCTGGGGTGATGCAGTTTTAACAGCAGTGCATCTCATTAATAGAACTCCATCTGCTGTTTTGAAGAACAAAACACCTTTTGAAATGTTGTACTCGACACCTCCCACCTTTAGTCATTTGAGAGTGTTTGGTTCATTGTGTTTTGCATCTACAATCACTCAAGGACGTAAGAAGTTTCATTCTAGAGCTAGGAAGTGCATATTTCTAGGATATCCCCTTGGTGTTAAAGGATACAAGCTTTATGATCTTGAAACTAGAACAGTTTTCTTATCCAGGGATGTGAGATTTTATGAATCCATATTTCCATTTCGTGAATGCTCTCAACAGACTCCACAAGAAGTTCTTGTTCTTCCTACATTTCCTTCATCCCTTGATGTTCATCATACATTACATCATGATTTTATCTCTGATAGTCATGTAGATAATATTAATGAGTCTGTCCCTTATGTTGATCAAAATATCATTCTGGAGGATGATTCAATAACTGCACCCACAGTAAGGAGGAGTACAAGGGAGAAACGATTACCCTCTTATTTAGAGCAATACCATCACAATCTAGCTTTAGTTATGGCTAATCAATCTGTTTTACATGAGGAAGCTGTTGGTGAATCTCTTTCTCCTCAAGTTGCATCCTGCACCTATCCTATACAACAGGTTCTTTCATATACTAATCTCTCTCCTCCTTTTCATTGTTTCACTGTTTCCATATCACAAATTTCCGAACCTACCACATTTTCTCAAGCTGTTAAGTCTGAGCATTGGTGCAAAGCCATGGATGACGAGCTTAGTGCTTTAGTTAGTAATAAGACTTGGTCCATTGTACCTTTGCCTCCTAGTAAGCGACCTATTGGCTGTAAATGGGTTTACAAAACCAAATTTCGGGCTGATGGGACAATTGAGAGATATAAGGCGAGGTTGGTGGCAAAAGGATATAGTCAAATTGAGGGATTTGATTATCAGGAAACTTTTAGCCCTGTTGTGAAACATACAACAATTAAAGTTTTTTTTCCTTGGCCGCAGTTCACAATTGGCATGTTCATCAGCTAGATGTCAATAATGCTTTCTTAAATGGCGATTTAGATGAGGAGGTATTCATGGAAATTCCACCAGGGCTTGAGGTTAAGGGGGAGTCTTCATCAGGAGCTCCACTTGTTTGCCGTTTGCATAAGTCTTTGTATGGTTTAAAGCAAGCGACGAGGCAATGGAACATTAAGCTTACAGATTGTCTTGTTTCCATCATGGTTGAATCCGGCAGATTACTCTTTGTTCACGAAAAAGACAAAGGATAATTTTGTTGCTGTACTAGTATATGTGGATGACATGGCTATTGCTAGTAATAGTCTTGATGCTATTAAGGATTTGAAACAAATGCTTCACTCTGTCTTCAAACTCAAAGATCTGGGAGATCTCAAATACTTTCTTGGTTTTGAGATTGCACGTTCAGATGCTAGAATTGTTATGTCACAAAGAAAATATGCTTTGGAATTGTTGGAAAGTACCGGATTGCTAGCGGCAAAGCCTGCTAATGTGCCTTTGGTGCCTAATCACAAGCTGGTGCAGACAGAGGACGGTTTGTTAACAGATCCTTCTGCTTATAGGCAGTTGATTGGTCGATTAATATACTTGACAAATACTCGACCTGATATTAGCTTTGCTGTGCAAGTTTTATCTCAGTACATGAATCGGCCAGCACAGATTCACCTTCACGCTGCTTATCAGGTTTTGAGATACATTAAGAAGTCTCCGGGTCAAGGCATGTTTTTCTCCCGTCAATCTGATTTACATCTGAAATGTTATTCCGACAGTGATTGGGCTGGGTGCATTGACACAAGACGGTCTGTTACTGGCTTTTGTGTGTTTCTTGGGGACTCGTTGGTTAGCTGGCATTCAAAGAAACAGTCAGTCGTTGCGCGTAGTTCTGCTGAAGCTGAATATCGCACTATTGCTACAGTCACCTGTGAAGCTGTTTGGCTGCTGTTTTTGCTTAAAGACTTCTCTGTCTCTCATCCTTTTCCAGCTTTAGTCTTTAGCGATAATAAATCAGCTCTACAGTTAGCTAAACATCCTATGTTTCATGAAAGGACAAAGCATATAGAGCTTGACTGCCATTTTATTCGGGACAAAGTGCATGCAGGGATTATCGAGCTGAAGCATGTTCCATCTCGTTTTCAGTTGGCGGATATTTTGACAAAAGGCTTGTTTCCAGCACAATTTACTTTCTTACTTGGCAAGATGTGTGTTAAGAATATTTACACACATCTTGAGGGGGAGTCTTAAGTTACGATTGTTTGTTAGTTTGTTATTTACCAACTGGCAAGTTTGTTTTGCCTTTGTATCTGTATATATTCTTTTCATCGAGAAATAGATAGAAGTTACACTTTCCCAAATTCTCATCTGATCATCTAACAGAAAGTCTAACAATATATTTAAATATTTTTTTTCAAAAATTAAAATTTCAATTATTTATAATTATTTGTGCTTGCCAAAACAAAAGGAAAGCATAAAAGAAATAAAAATAAAAAAAAGGAAAGGAAAAGAAAATAAATAAAAAAATAAATTAAAAAATTATTAGAAAACTTTCAAGTCAATGCGAACTGCACCACGTAGGAAGGCTAGCATCTATGTCAGTAATTTTCAGCCTAAATCTGCTAGGTGGAATCAGTTGATACCAATGTGAAAATTTTTTAGGCTAAATTAGCCCACTTTAGAGATTTAAGACTGAATCGATACTAACACAATAAATTTAAGATTTTTTTTTTTGTATTTTTTTCGACTTTCTAACATGGTATAACATCAAAGTTCTCAATCAAATCATAGTAGGAGAGACATAATTTTTTATTAATTTTTCTTGGAAATTACTTTTTAGTTCTAAACCGTTGTTTCATAATCAAAATAGACTCATCTTCAACAAATAACATAATTTTTACCACATTCTCACTCTTAATGGGAAAAATTACCAAAAGAAGTCCTAAATCTATTGCAATTTTACCAATTCAGTTTTAATTTTTTTTTTGCCAATTTGTTTCCAAACCTTTTTTATTTGTGCAAATTTAGTTCATCCTTGACAATCACTGACGTGGTGTGGCTTGTATGATGTGAAAATTTTTAATAATATCCCAATATTTTTTTTGAACCTTTATTTAATTTATTTTTTTACTTTTTTTTTTCATTCCCTTCTTCCTCTAGCCAATCATTGGACCCCAGAGATTAGCTATTAGCGAAGGTTGGAGAGGGTGAGCCTCGCCAGTGGATAGGCAGGCCTTAACTTGCTGAATCTGGCAAGGGTGATCCTCCCCCAAGTGAAGATGAGACTAGCTTCACACACCCCTAGGGACGCTCGACCAAAAAATCACTAGGTGACGTTAGCTGCGACAATGGCTATGCGACCTCACTAGGGGCATGGGCAAAGTTTTCGCTCACTGGATTTGGCGAGGTAGACCTTACCCAATGATGGCAAGGTTGACTTCGCTAGGGGCTAAGTACAGCTGACCTCGCCAGTGGCTAGGCAACCTTGCTCGGGGCTAGGCGAGGTCGAGCCTCGCTAGCCTTGCCTAGCATTGGCGAGGCTTGCCCTGGTCAGCCCTTCGCTTTGGCCAGTCACTGGGAAGTTAAAAAAAAAAAGAGGGAAAGAAAATAAAAAAGGAAAAATAAAATACAATAAAAATACAATCGAAAAATATTAAAAGTACTATTAAAAATTGTTATGTCGGCATTGGCTACGCCATGTCGGTGATTTCTAGTCAAATAGACCGAATAAACTGAATTGCAATAAGTATATGACTTTTTTGGCGATTCCCCCCATTCTTTATAAACTCCTCTTTTAACCCTGTTATGGAAAAAAAAAATCATCTACAGAAACTCTCTTTGACAAACTCACCTTCACATATTTGCTAAGTTTCCTTCACACGGGTTCATCTTTTCTTACTTTTAATTTTATATTAACATATGTCGACACAAATAGAGTGCTATTATCTAAAATTTAGATAGATAGACCACAAATCCTATATTAGGTACTAGATTAACGTTGGATTTTCTGAGCCTAACATGGCCTTAATTAATTTGAAATTGATCATGTTCATCCGCAACTGGTGATTGAATTAGCACTGTGGACCTTTTGCTTTTGAAGTTGACACGATTTCACACAAGCAAGTCCTCACGTCATGTATCTAATTTGTTGTGTTAGCATTTGTTAGAATAATTAATATCATAAAAACACTCTGTTTTGAACTTATTTTAAATGTTGGTAATGCATTAAACTCTTCAATGGGTAATTGCATATATTGAGAAAACTGATATCCTATTTTGGTAATGCATTAAACTCTTAAATGGGTAACTGCATATATTGAGAAAATTGATATCCTATTTTTCGCTGCACTACATATGAAATAACATTGTTTGACTGAAAATTTTCAGTCATTTAAAACGTTAATCCACATGAAAATAATCTAAAGAATTGTGTCCATCGCGTTTAAAATCTCCTACAATCTGTAGTGATGTGTTCAATTCGGAGATTGAAAACAAAATATTTATTAAAGTCACCCGTCCAACTTTCCTAGGATGAGGACTACAATTCGGTAGTTAGCACTTAATCGTCAAGACGGTCATATGGTTGCCAGTTGCACAAATATTGCCTAATCTACAGTCCATCTGAGCATTAAGCCACATGAAGATAGAGCTAAAGAATCGTGTTCACGCATGATTAAATCACGTACAGTTTTTTTTTTTTTTGTGATAAACGTGTAGACCGATAGCAATTGGTGTTCAATTCGAATATTGAAGATAAAATCTTTATTAAAATCACTCAGTCCAACTCTCCCAGTACGACAACAATTCGGAAATTCGCAGTCAAACCGTCATAACGGCCATGTAGTTACCAGCTGCCCACATAAATTTGAAAACTCTCGTACCTCACTATGAATAGAAAGCTGTACGGGGAAGTCTCATGTTATTCAATCTCTCTCTCATTCTATCTCACCAACGTAGAAATTGAAATTCCCATCTCTCTCTCAAAACCCATCATCATCATCTCTTCGTCTCTCGGCGTGTTGGAGGAATCGAAGCATTGCAGTGGCGATGGTCTGTCCTCAGTTCACAGATCGTCTTTCAAAGGGGGCGAGAGAGACGAAACCCGATCTCTCATCTCTTCATCTCTTGGCAGACACGGCTTCGTTGGTCTCCGAGGGAAAGCTCAGTCTCGATTCTTCCATCTTTGATGTTGATGATGCGAAGAAGGCCACTGGAATGACCACAACTTTTGGGCCATTCGGTGTTAGATGGATCGTTACGAAGAAGAGATCTCCACGAGCGCGAAGGTTGACATTCCACAGCCAGAAGTGGAGTTTTGGTGCAGTTAACGCTGTTGGCCCAAAGAACAGGCAGGTGACTCGGAGAGGTGTCGCTGGGAACTGTAAGAAGCGGACGCGAGCATTCGATCCCACCGAAACCCTAGAAACGGGTAGGGTTTCCAAGAAAGCTAAGAAGACGGGTCTCGCGGCTCTAATCGGACCAAGCGAATTGCCGATACAGTACATGGACAAAATAAGGGAGATGCATGGTCGGGATGTGACGCTCGTGGTGGAGAAGAAACTTACTACCACCGACATGAGCCGATGCCAAAGCAGGCTCTCTATACCCAAGTCGCAGATAAGGGAATTAACATTCTTGAGCGAAGAAGAGATCCGAATCCTAAATGGGAAGGAGGGCATTACGATTTCCCTCATTGAGCCATGTCTCGAAGTATCTCACGGGTTGCAACTAAAGAAGTGGAATTACATGAGCGACAATTTTTCTTATGTGTTGAAAGGGAGGTGGAACGGGGTGGCGCATCCGTACCAGCGGAATGAACTCATGAAGGATGTCCGCATCCAGCTTTGGTCCTTTAGAGTGCATGGTAACCTTCACTTTTGCCTCTCGAAGGTTGAAGAAGCCCCAGTTGGAGGCAATTAAAAAATATGGCTCCTCTCGAGTGATCATCATTTTATTTCACGGAGAAGTTCTTTAAATTTCACTTGGTTAAGTAATTTTTCCGGTGCATATTTTGTTAAATCCATCTTCCTTGTTCAGTCCATTAAATTTGTTGTCTAGGTATTTTTCATGTTATCCCGTTATTTAGGGATAGCTATTGGAGTCTCAATGAACTTAGGAACTTATCGGAGTTGTGTTATTCAGTTTCATGGATCAACTATCTTTATCCATGACTTTTTGATGGAGGATTTTGTTGTTTTCAGTTCTTTGTTTTTGTGGTGGAAATGTGCACTTCATATGTTTGAATGCGAGTGTATATAGTGCCATGGAGCAGCGGCACGGTGGCCTGAACATTTCTACTGACCTTTCCAATTTCATTTTTTATTTTGTGTTTAATCATCCGCTGAATCAAATTGCTTGAAGTTGAAGTAATCGAATGCAAGTGCTTATCTCTTCTCTATTTAAAAAAACACTTATAAATATTTAATTAGAACATCAAATAAATGTCAACGTTGCAAACTTATTAGGGGTAACTGTAAAAAAATTTCTAAACTCATTGCACTTTCCAATTCAATCATAAAATTTTCAATTTTGTCAATTCAGTCCTAAGCCTTTTTAATAAATTGCAAATATAGTCATTCTGATCAATTTTTGGCCAGAAATTACTGACTGTAGGAAAAAAAAAAAAGCGAACCGATCTCTTCTTACCATATCCTCCATCCTAACTTGGAAATGTTGTCGAGCTCGGCATCTTCGAGATCTTGACCAAGCTGGACAACCGCAAGCTTCAGTGCTCATTGACCTTGAGCCGTAGATCAGAGGGTTTAACCTTTGCCACGACATTGAGCTCGAGCCGCAAGATCTAGTGGGCTTGAGCTCTGTCGCGGCAAAGGTTCGAATAGGCTTTCCAAGCGGCTGCTTCGGAGTAGGCTCCGGGGACGCCTTGGTAGGCCACGCGGAGCTGAGAGCCGTGCATCGGAGCCGAGGACAGGTCTGTGATGGTGAGCGGCTTAGGTGACTGGCGGGCGGTAGGGTTGAGCTTCTTGTTGGCGTTGATGGGGACGAGGGTAAGGTCGACGGCGGCCTGGGGCCCGTTGACGGCGGCGACACTATCGGGTCGGCCGCCGTTGACGTCGTCGGCGGTCAAGGGGGCTGCTTGTCCTGGGAGACGATCTTGCTGTCCAGGATGCCGTAGGAGCTCTGCCAGTCGGCTTTGCAGGAGCCGACGCCGTTGGGGTAGTGGACGGAGTCGGACCGGTGGGCGCACCCGGTGGCATGAGGGGGGGCGACCCGGGCGAGTTGCTCCGAGCGGGGGGTCGTATGGATGATGGACCTGAGGCTAGTCGGAGGTTGAGGAGATAGAGATTGCATTTTGCGGTTACAGACAACCTCCGAACCAGAAGGAAAGAGAGGAAAACGTGAAAAAAAAACAAAGAGCAAATTTCTTGAGTAGAGAGAGAAAAACAAAGCTTGGAGTTGTTTCTCGGAGGACGAGAAGGGAACCTCCAGTCTCCGGTCAACAAACGAAACGTATGCTGAATCCAACCGAACCTCAGGTCACCGAAAATCTCACGACAGATAGAGAGAGAAAAGACTCTCCTGTTTGCGTTCAGTCACATACCTCCCGAACGTAGAGAAAAGTCAAGGAAGAGAAAAACAGGTCACCGGAACCTCAGGTCTTCGTTTTCTCTTTTCTCTGAATGAAGAAGAAGAAAAGAGCAGTAGGGAGGAAGAGAGAGATTCTGCAACGCAGTAACGTGGGGAAGGAGAGAGAGGCTAAAGGAGACAGAGAAGAGGGGAAGTAACGAGAAAATATTAGGTCCCCACGGGGTATTGCTGACGTGGTCTCCATTTCCACTCAGTTTTCGACACGTGTCTCAAGAGGACCCACCAGTCAGAAAAAATAAAAACCTCTCATCTCTCCTCATGGTGGCGGTTTCCGTCTCTCTCACTCTTCCGCGCCTGTCTCCCGTCCGCTTACCCCTCTTTCTTCTCCAACCTCGAGCCCGAGCCTTCGCCATTTTCGGCCGCCGCGAATCACAATTGGTGTCCCGTCGCCGATGACAGTTGGTGGCCATGGCTGCCAGATTCGAGCTAACTGACCATTGCCATGAGTCGAGCTCTAGCAGCCATGGTTGAGGATCCTTGCCGATTTGCGGCCATGGCCGCCGGGTGTCAAGCTTGCAGCTGCTCACCCGCGGTCGGCGAACCCAAAGCTCGAGCTCGAGGGGCCATGGCAGCTGCATGCTCGAGGACTCGGGCAATCCTCCCTCGCCGGCCTTGCTGACCCAGCCGACCGGATCTGGTTCTACGCCGACGACGGCCATGGATGAGCCTACGCTGCTTGCCGAGCCGTGAGCCAGTGGTCCATGGCTAGCCACAGCCAGCGCCGCCGCCACCCCCATCTTCATAGGAAAGGTGTTCGGGTTTAAAAAAAAAAACAACGAAAGAGAGATAGAAAGACAGAGAGAGGGAAACCGTGACTGCCGCCACCACCACCTTCTTGTCCGATTGTGATTCGCGGCGGTTGACAATGGCAGACGTCGGAGAAGAAAGAGGGTAACGCGCGGGGGGAGGGGTGGGTGTTGGTCAGAGAGAGACAAAGCGAACGAGAGAGGGGGGTGTTGGGGTTGAATAGAGTGTGAGAGAGAGACGGAAACCGTCACCGTGAGGAGAGATGAGAGGGTTTTGATTTTCTCTGACTGGTGGGTCCCGCTTGGGACACGTGTCGAAAATTGAGTGGAAATGGGGCCACGTCCGTGGGTACCTAATTTTTTCTCGGTAGGACCAGTTTAACATGTGGTGATCTTTGAGTGGTTTGACTCAGTGAGCGCTGGCACTCCAGGAACACTCAATATTTTCTCTATAATGATTCTCTGAGTCTTTCGGGTTAAGCGTGAAATTACACTCGTAATTTGAGAGTATTGTCACAACGCCTAATTAGTCATGTAATAAAGATTTGTTTTTGTAATATCTGAAATGGGACAAGGACAATACAGTAATTTCAGGTCATCAATGTGCCCATGCTTTGCCTTTTCTTTACACCCCCCGGCGGATCGAAAATGGTGTGGGCCCGGGGGTGGGGGTGGATTTTTGGACATTCTCTGTCAATTTTGTTGCTCCCCCAATACTCTCTGTCTGTCCGAAACGGAGCTTGCGCCAGATTTGGGTTAAGGGTGCCCAAAGAAGTGAGAAAATAAAATAATATAAGAGATGCGTTCCTTTGGCAAAAAATAAACGATTCAAAAAATATTTTACGAAATATGATTACTTGTATCATTTAGAAAATTTAATTAACGAAAAATATTTTCATCATGAATAACAATTTATGACTAACTATTTTGTTGCCCGATAAAAAGAGTTTCTATTTATTTATTTATTTTTATAAACAACATAAACAATTATTTCTCGAAAAAATAGTCTCCAAAGCACTCATTTTTCGTCAAACGAACGTACCCAAAGTTTACAGTGGAACACACATTACAATACAACATCGAAAATAACAAGGATGTTTGAAAATCTCAAAGAAAACTGCTAGGGTGGATATTATTGTCTAGACAACAAAATATTTGAGGATGGTATGCATTTGTCTCTAAACTTTCGATTATTATATAGTGCCGCATGTATTTTCTATCTATTGCTGTCATAAACTTTTTCTCTATGCACACGGTTTTTGTGGTGTAAAAGTATGTTCTTATTGAAAATCTCACGGTTACAAAAAATTTTACCCATATTTTTTGGAGCACTGTACAAATCATCTAGCTGGTTATGTGATTGTTCGACATCCCTGCAACCACAAATGAGGAAAAAACCAACGACTGTGGAGGAAGAGGGGTCATTGCTGTTTGCACAATTGGAGCTTGGATTACCTCAAGTGGGACGCCAGCCCGGAGTCACAACGTAGTTGGGACATCAAACCAAATTAATTGCGAAAACGAAATTGATAATGATGTTGGAAGAGATATGCTTGTTATGTTCATGAAGTCTCCACCATTTATAAACTTAAACTTTTGGGTGGACACACCCCAAATTTACAATGGAACATAAGTGATAAGAAAACATCGAAAATAATGAGGAAGTTTGATCTCAAGAAAATTGCTAGGGTGGATATTACTACCTTTACAACACAATATTTTAGAATAGTATGTGTTTGTCTCTGAACTTTTGATTATCATAGAATGCCGCATGCATTTTTCATCTGTTGCTGTCATAAACTGTTTCGCTATGTACATGGTTTTTATGGCGTAAAAGTATGTTCTCAATGAAAATCTTACGGTTACTAAAATTTTACCCCTATTTTTTTGGAGCATTGTGTAAATCATCTAGATGGTCCACAACTGAGGGAAAAAATCGACGGCTGTGGAGGAAGAGGGGTAGTTGCTACTTGCATGATTGGAGCTCGCTGAATGTCTCAAGTGAGACGCCAAACAGCGCGGAGTCAGTCACGACATATATTTTGTCATCTTTATTCTTGTAATGTTATCAACTTATCATTGATCAGAATATTTCGACGCGATTAACGAAAGACTTTCACTTTTATAACAATCGAGCAAAAATGTATTAATTCGTAATGTCTTCAGGTGAGTCTTCGAATACTATGTCGAATTTGAGTATTTCTAAATGAATTATAGCCATGTTACTTTCGTATCGATGTTTCTTCAACCATCCAACCGTACAAAACTTTTTGGTTGAATTCTTTGATGTTATATTACAATTTCGATCTTCAACCCGCCAACAAAAAAAAAAGAAAAAAACAAAAGTGGTTTTAGAGACGTACCAAAAAGGACCGTGAGCCTTATCTACAGTATGCTGACGTCCATCTTTCGGTATAGTATTTTGCGAAGACACATCGCCAGCAACCAGCGCCAAAGCACATATTCGGTGAGGTGAGCTCAGATCTACATTGACAATCTAGCGTTCACTAGGACGCGCATAGCAACATTTTTGCTTCAAAATAAATTTATTGCTAAAAGTTAATTTTTTCACTTCTCCTCAGAAGTAGAAGTTGGTTTTTTCTATTTTACTTTAAAAGTTGATTTCTGATCAGGAATTCGTTGGGAGTAATGGTTAACGTGTGAACATTCTTAACACAAAAAATCTTTCTATGAAAATTATTGTTGGCGATCAAAAAATTTCTACTTTATTTTTTAAACTTTTTAAATTTCTTTAACAAAATAATTTTAATGTTATAAAAAATTATTGTTTTTTTTTTACCCCGGTGGAGGTCGGTCGATAGATTGCTACAACGGGCTGCGTGGTGGTCGCAATTGGCGTGTGGTCGCACTAGCGGAGTCAACAGTGGTTAGTGGCGGGTGGCGGTGCTATGGGTGCGATTGCGGAGGTTTGGAGGAGTTGAATGCGGAGAGTATTAGCGATGCGTTTTTGGATCGGTTGGATAGACTTAAAAAATCCAACGGACTTCGAAGAATTGAA
>JAGVVM010019393.1:0-10618 GCA_019149425.1 Psidium friedrichsthalianum
CTGGAGCTTCAATCTTAGCTGGATCCACTGATATCCCGTCTCCGGATACTGTGTGTCCCAAGGAACGCCACTCCTGTTCAACCAGACTCACACTTTCTGAACTTGGCGTACAGGGAATGCTCCGCTTAGTGTCTGTAACAATCCTCACAGTGTTCTTCGTGGTCTTACAAATTCTTCGAGTACACCAAGATGTCCGATGAGACGATCTCGAATTGATCCAGAACCTCCTTGAATACCCTATTCATCATCTTACCATCTGAACGCAGCTGGGGCATTTGATCAACCCAAATGGCATGACGTGAACTCGGAATGTCCTTACTTGTCCTGACTGCCAGTCTATTCTGGATAATACTCCTTCTTGATCCTTAGAGCTGGTGATAGCCTGTCCTTAAGGTCTACTTAAGACACGCTACGCTCCTTCCAATCTGATCAAACAAATCATCTATCCATTAGGCAGCAGATACTTGTTCTTGATCGTCCTTGGTTCAGCTGTCTGTGGTAGTCGATGCACAGACTTAGTGTATCCGTACTTTTTTCTTAACGACACACCGGAGCCTCCCCATGGCGAAGCACTGGGGCGGATAAAATCCTTTATCCAGATAGCTCCTGCATCTGCACCTTCAGCTCCTTTAGTTCGACAGTGCCATCCTATACGGTGTTTTTGAGATTGGCTCAGTTCCAGGTGCCAACTCAATTACAAACTCCACTTCACGCTCGGTGGCAAAGCCAGGCAATTCTTGAGGAAACAATCGTGTATTTCCCTACTATACAGGCACCATCCTCTAACTTCACCTCTTGAGCCTCGACGAATCTATTACAGATGCCAGGAATCCTAGGCAACCCTTATCCCTCAGTTTGGTTGCTTCTAGTGGCAGAATCCAAGGAATTGAGGTTCCAACCTCGATTGTCCTTTAAACTCATACTCATGCCCATCCAACAGGGTTCAGCCTTATTATACTTCTACTGCAGTCAATAACGGCTCCATGTCTAAACCAACCAATCCATGCCGACAATTCACGTCGAAATCATACTCATGGGCATGACAGCTAAGTCTATCTTCTCTATTCTATCTCCCAAGGCTATCTCCCACCCCTCACATCCCCAACATAACAACTACTCTATCCTTCAATGGGGTGTCCACATGCAATTACAACTCCAATGGTCTAGTTTCTTTCCACAGCCAACGCAGCAAAACGTGCAGATATGACGAATGGGAATGCACCAGGATCAACAAGGCATAGGCGGTATGACCACAGAGAGAAATGGTACTTGTGATCACCCCTGGCGCATTCTCAGCATCCTTGCGCGCCACAGCATATATACTCGTCCTGAGCAGGCGGACGGTTCAGAATCCCTTGAGGTACATTCGCCATTGGTGCTGGCGGCGCATTTGGAACTGGGGTCTTGACCATTCCTCGGGCAGTTCCTTTGGATGTGCCCCATCTGACCACGACTCCTAAGCATCCTCCCGCTTCTTCGGGCAGGGTGGTTGTTCCCATGTCTCCTGCCACAGTCACGGCAGCTCTGATTTCCACAGACGGTGGCTTTCCCAAGGTCTTCCTTGCAGGTGGAACGAACCTGCGGTTGGTCCTTCATCGGCCTCTTGCCGAAATCTCTGAAGTTCCTATTTGGCATGAACCGCGATCCAAGAGCGGCAGCCTTCTCCTGCAGATCTCGCTCTAATAGCCAGGGCTCGTTCATAAATCTCATTATAATCTCTCAGCCCAGTCGCGCTTATCATCTCTTCAGTTCAGGCCTCAGTCCTTCTCTGAATCTTCTGGCCTTGTCCCACGGGTCTTCTATCAGCCTTCGAGCAAACTTGGACAGTCTAGCAAACTCGCCTTCATACTGGTCCCTTGTCATTGACCCTTGGCGAAGTCTAGAATTCCTCCATTTTCCTCTCCCTGGGCTGCCTCGGAGAAATATTTTCCATTAAACGCTGCACAAAAAGCAGCCCAGTTCGGCCTCATGCCATCGGAAAGACTCGTCCACGGGTGAGCGCTTACTACCTCATTGCAGTGCTCTGGAGCTGATAGGTCGCCAGTGAGACCTTCTCTTCATCCGTGCATCCCAAGCACTGTAATGCTTTCTCCAGCTGCTCGATCCACGAGCAGCCACCTCAGGTCCTCCAGTGCCTCAAATTTTGAGGGTTGTAGCTTCAAAGGACTGTTTCCACTATGTGATGGGTCTGACGTCCTCCATGCCATGTGCCATTGCCACCCATGGGCTCCATTGGCAGCGGCCAAGGCTGGCCTCAGCTGCTTGGGCAACAGTGGCAGCTCTCTCTGCAGCTGCCTACCCATCAGATTGGCTAACTTCTCAGTCAACACTCTCATCATTTCTTCTATCCTCGTCTCCTTCAGGTGCAGGAGCCCTCGAACTCGATGCAAGCGGCACTGGGTCTTCTGCCCCTATTGCTCATCCTCGCTAAGTACTCTCACCTAAATCAATAAAATGCCATTTATGAATTTTGAACCCTAAAATAACAACCAACCTTTCGCTACTGTCGCGTCTACTGACATGAATATGCATGGTTAGTTCGCTGCAGCTTTTAAATGCAATTGGACTCGGAAGACACCTTAGACTCACCCTGACAATGCACAACCCGGCCACTCTATTTCGCCACCTCAACTAGAAGCCTGTCAGGAGCCGCTCCTTGATCGGGTCTCTGCCCCGGCGACCACGTAAAATCACCCCCCGTCCTCATATTCTTGGTGCGAACGTTGTCCTAGGTCACCCACAAGCCAGAGAGAAATCCCATTCACGTGTCCATACCACGCTTCATTCAGTTTTTAGACGTCCGTCATCATCGCTGTCCCATACACAGGCTGACGGTTACCCAGCCCAATAAAGTATTCACTGCATGCTACTTTTCTTCTAAATCGTAAACTTCATTTTAATCACTTTATTTTGAATCATTTCTTTTGGATGCAGAAACCATGCAATGCATGATGGTCAAGCAGCGCACGACAGCCGACTAGGCATACAAAACACATGCATCAATAATTAACAGCTACTCAATCAGCAAGCAGCACTCAAGCACCCAACTCATGGGGTTCAGCTTTAGAGCCTTACCTCAGGTCCTGCACGCATCTGCAGATTAGTTTAAGAACATCATAGTCTACAGTGCGTACAGACAAATCATCTAACTCGTGCAAGCACTGCGCCAATCAATTCATGCATTCTACCCTTTTCTAATCCTTGGGTCTAGGGTCTTTCTATCTAACTACCCCAAATTCATCAGCCTTATCACTCCAGATCCTCGAACGGTCTCGTATCGAGCTAACCTTGCTCTGATATACCGACATTGTCACGCCCCGACCACCCAACTCGAGCTCGCGACACACCCCCTGTTCTAAAACTAATAACGAATCTCTGCGTTACACCTGGCCTACGACTAGGCGATGGCCCAGGACACTCATCGCGGCCAGATGACGCTAGCGCGTGCTACACAAACATGCGGAAGCGTGTGCCTTCTATACATACATACATGCAAGGTACAGGGTAGCATGAAAAAGACAAGAACACTTTTACAAAGATAATACACATCAATATATACATAAAGCGTTAGGTACAGACCCCAAAAGAAAACCTCACTATGGTCATGCTATCTACGCTCTCAAAACTAGACCATACCTCGGGACTCAGTCCACCTCAAGCTCCTCCTCGGGATCCTCCTCTCCTTCAGTCCTCCTCTGGATCCTCCTCACTGTGTCCATGGCGTCACGCCTCCTCGTGACCATCGATCTCTGAAACGTCCCTGGGGACGGCACCTCCTGCAGTGGGTCGGGTCTTCCCCTCGCCACCATACTCGGCTGGCTGTAACAGATAGGGTCATCCTCCATGGTAATCGGGAATCTCTCGAGGTCCCTCAAGCCAAACAGGCCCTCTCTAAACCAGCCTCGTATCTATGGGGTACAATGTAAGGTCCACCCTGATACTACTAACCAGTGGTCACATGCCTTGCCACAGAGTGGCGTGCATTTCCAAATTGAGGGTGATCTCAGTATCCATCTGTATTGTAGTCAAAAACAGCATCGGCGGTGCAGGCCATCATGGGTGACCTGTATCTGTAAAAGAGGGGCAACCACCGCCCGTGTGAGTCGAAACTCGGCAAGCTCACCACTAATCCTAACGTAGGATAGCGTATACTAGTGGGGTCGGTCCTATCCGGTGGACTAGGTTCACGGTCCAGGGCTCAGTCACTCTCAGTTTCTTCGGTACCAAACCCTCAACACGAAAATAGATAGGCAAGGCATATCGATGCAATTCACAAGATATAGACAGGCAATAACACAGCGGTCAATCACAACGCCATATGCAATGAATCAGGCCTCAGTCGGCCATATCGGTTTCCGTGTAAACAAATGCCCGTCTGTCACTCCCAATTCCCATCAGGGCTCATTCTCAGTGCCACACGGCAACGCCACACTGCGTGTCGGACGCCTTACGCTGCCTCCCTTTTCTCTCCATTTACCCATCAGGGCACATTCTCAGCCATTTGGCAAATACCACACTGCGTCTCGAACGCCTTACGTTGGCCTCCCCTTTTCTCTCCATTTCCCCTCTGGGCAACATTCTCATGTCACATCTCGGGTGACTCATGCCATGCCTCTCTCAATGTATGCGGGGCCACATGATTGAAATCAGCACATCAGACATAGAGCATGCACGAAATGGCATATACGCACAAGTACGGAGCACATAAGACAATCATCAAATATTCACGTGCTCAACAAGCCCAGCCATATGAAATTCAAAAGGCCCCACGCACAATTCCCTAGCCATACAGGTTCGATAGAATCTCACAATATTATACTCGGGTCAGACCCATACGATTGGAACCTCAACTTCGCGGATTCGGTAACTCGGCCTAAGCCCAAACACCCATGTTAGTCCCCTGGGAGTTATAACCCCGACTAATGGCTTAACGATTAACAATCCCTCGGGTGTAGTCGAATTAGGCAAGTTTGGTTCATGGCCCAATTAGAGGATTCATGATCAAATGGGCCTAATGCCTGACCTGAGGCCCAAGGCCCACAAAGGTAATTAAGTCCACTAAGGTAAGTCGGACCATTATAATGTTTAAAGTCCAATAGAAGTCGGCCCATTAAGGTCAAGGTCTAATGTAGTGGTTAGGCCCATTAAACCAAGTTGGGCTTATTAAGCTAAGTTGGGCCCTATTAGTAACAAAGGCCCATTAAGCAATCTTAGGCCCATTAATTAATTCTTAAGTCATTATGTAATTAAGGCCCATTATCATTAAATTTTCGAGTAGGGCCCAAGCCCATTTTCATGAGTTAGTCAAATTAGCCCAATGATCCATTTAGGTCCATTTAGTCTCCTAAGGCCATGTACATATATGGTCCTCTCATAAATTAACGTTCAAATTATAATTTGGGCCCAATTAATACCCATTTTCGTCCATATAAGGCCCATTAATCCAAATTGGGTCCAATTAGACTTGTTTAGGCCCATTTGTAGTATCAAATTAGAACCCCAAGCCCATTAGTTCACTTAGGCCCTGTCACGCCCCGAACCCAATCGAGCTCGCGACATCCTGCTCATAAACATAACGAATCCCTACGTGCGCTGGCCTACGAGTAGCGATGGCCCGGATGCTCATCGCGGCCAAGCGACGCTAGCGCAAAACGACAACAATCTAAAACCTGCGGAAGCGTGCCTTCTATACATACATACATGCGTAAAGCAGAAGGGTAGCGAGAAAGGACAAGAAACACTTTTACAAAGGTATACATCAACATATATATATATATAGAGCATTCAGTACAACCACCCAAAAGAAAACCATCATCTATATGGTCATGCTATCTATGCTCTCAAAACTAGACCAGTAACAGCGGACTCAGTCCACCTCAAGCTCCTCCTTCGCGGGATCCTCCTCGGGGTCCTCCTCTGGGTCCTCCTCTGGGTCCTCCTCGTCTGTATCCATGGCGTCACCCTCCTCGTGACCATCTGTCACGCCCCGAACCCCCAATCGAGCCCGCGACACCCTGTTCATATACATCACGAAACCCTGCTCACACCTGGACCTCGACTAGCGACGGCCCAGGATGCCCATCAACGCGGCAAGCGACGCTAGCGCAAACGACCACATCTAACAGACCTGCGGAAGACGTGCCTTCTAACAACATACATACATCGCTCTAAGCAGAAGGGTAGCGAGAAAGGACAAGAACACTTGTTACAAAAGGGAAGTAACATCACATATATACACAAAGCGTTAGATACAGACTCCCAAAAAGAAAACCTCATCTAAATGGTCATGCTATCTACGCTCTCAAAAGACTAGACCAGAAATCGGGACTCAGTCCACCTCGAGCTCCTCCTCGGGATCCTCCTCGGGGTCCTCCTCTGGGTCCTCCTCGGATCCTCCTTGTAACAGTCTGAAAATTCGACCCATAGTCAGACTTTCTAAACGAATGGAAATACTTCATTAATACACTCTAGTCGACGCTCACTCAGGATTAGCTACCCTGGGCTGACCAACCGAAGGGAAAGGCTATCTGGGAATTTTTCCCAATCAGCCCGCCCGTTTGGCTTGAGACTGAGACAGGGTCGGTATTTAATGAAATTGACCACAAAATGAAATCCGACATTGGACAATCGAATCAGCAAGACAAACGCAATGAAGAAATGAAGTCGGTTTTCAGGAAATGTCGACTGAAGGTCCGACAGCCGGTGCACGTCGTGAAGCAAGACGTGAGTGGAAAATTACCGAAATGCCCCCGGTAAATGCTCAGACCTTAGAATGAGACTAATTAGGATTTTTGAGAGTAGATTCGACGGACCGACACAAATCCTGTCAAGAAATCTGTTCGCGCTCGGGACCCGATCGGTGCATTTGGCACGCAATCGAGGCAAGTCAAATCAGATGTCACATCAATCGGATGTCACATCAATCAATCAAGTGTCATGTCAATCATCACATCATCATGGCACAAGTTCCAAGAAAATCAAATCTAGTCAAATGTCCCTTCCAAGTACTATTCTAACCACCCCACTAATTGGTTTTTATTTTGAAAAATAGATTATAATCTACCTACACTCTCTCTCCTCTCTCATTTCTCATTCGGCTCTCCTCTCTCTCGGCCACCCTCTCCCGACGTCTCTCTCTCTCTCTCCCGCCGGAAGCCGGCCGCCGTGACACCACCGTGAAGCCGCCTCCGCCGTCCGTCGACGCCACGGTGAGCTCTAGCTCTCCTCCTCTCTTCCTTTCGTGGCTGGGAGAGCCACCTTGGACGGCTGACGGGACCTCACTCTCTCTCTTTCGTCGCGTTCCAGCCCGTCGTCCGCCCGGCCACCGCAACGCCGCCGTCCACCGCCCCTTCCCGTTGCCGTCCGACGTCCCTAAACGCCACGGTGTGAGCCTCCTCTATCCCTTGCCTCTCCATTCCCGTGGTCTTGGATGACACCAACCCGACCTCACTCTTCTCCTCCTCTTTCCCTCTCGGCCGGCCTAGTTCGTCCGCCGAGAGAGCCGCCGTCGCCGTCGCGTCTCCGCCGACCAGCCGCCGTCCCGACCCTCATTTAGGTAAGCAATCCTCTAATCTTGACTTAGGCTAGTGAGATGCTTATGTGTGGTTGGTTGATTAGTTGCTAATCTAGTGGTTATGGCCTAATATGTATGTTTAGGCTTAATTGTGCAATTAGCTCAATTATGGATTAGTGAATGGGCTTAATGTGTGGGCTGGAATTATTGGAATTGGGCCGAAAATTGTTCATGATGGGCCAAGGTTTCGTGGGCTAGGCGTGAGGAAATATGGGCCAAAGCTTTCTAATGGGCCTTGGGACTTAATTTCTAACTTAATTGGGCCTAAATGAACCTAATTGGACCTAATTGGATAATGGGCCTATAATGGACGAAATTCACTTGTAATGGGCCCAAATTGTAATCTTGAACATTAATTTATGAAGCCCACTAATGCATATGGCCTAGAATGGTTAATTGGGCCTAAAATGGGCTAAATGGGCTTAATTGGATAGTCTTTGAAAATGGGCTTGGGCCCTACACGAAATTTATTTTAATTGGGCCTTAATTTACATAATGGACTTAAGACTTAATTATTGGGCCCAAGTCTAATTAATGGGCCTTGGTTACTATTAGGCCCAACTGAAGTTATTAAGCCCAAGTTAACTTAATGGGCCTAACCCATTTATTTTTAACCTCGGACCTTAGGGCCTACCCATTTCATTTAAACTTGAACCTTATAATGGGCCGGCAATTACCTTAACGAACTGATTCACCCATATGGGCCTTGGGCCTCAGGTCGGGCATTAGGGCCATTCGAACTCGAATCCTTTAATTGGGCCTTAAACCAAGTTAAGCCTAATTCAAACACACCTGAGGGACTGTTTAGTTACTGAATCAATAGTCATGGGTGTTTGGGCTTAGGCCGAGTGACCAGATTTGCTAGATGAGAGTCCAATGGTTATGGGTCTGACCCGAGGATTAATGAGCGTTATCCTATCGCATCTGTCTGACTGAGAAATCGTTCGTGGGCCCTTGATTTTCTTATGGCTTGGCATGTGGTGCAACGTGAGAGTGCGATGGCTGCTTATTACGTTCTATGCTTGTGCATATATGCCATATCATGCATGCTCTGTGTTCGATTGACTGATTGCAATCATGTGGGCCCGCATTCATTGAGAGCATGGCATGAGTCACCAGAATTGTGACGTGAGATTGTGCCCAGAGGGGAAATGGAGAGAAAAGGGAGACCAACGTAAGGCGTTCGAGACGCAGTGTGTGGATGGCCGTATGGCACTGTTGGGTGAGCCCTAATGGGATTTGGAGGGACAGATGGGGCATGGTCTGTTGAGACCCGTTATGGCCGATCGAGGCCTGAGCATGATCCATTGGGATCCGATATGGCCGGTTGAGGCCTGTAGCATTGCATATGGCATTTGATTGATATCTCTTGTGCCCGCTGTACGATATGAACTCTGTTATGATAAATTGTACGTCTGTTAGACATGTTTGGGTCTGGTACCGAGGAGACTGAGTGTCTTAACCCTGGACCGTGACCTAGTCCATTGGATAGGACCGACCCCACTAGTATACGCTATCCTACGTTAGGATTAGTGGTGAGCTTATGAGTTTCGACTCATGGGCGGTGGTTTGCCCTTCTTTTACAGATCCAGGTCACATGATGCTGCGCCGCCGATGCTTTTTGGACTGCCAGTGCAGATGGACACCGAGATTACCCTCCATTTTGACATGCACGCCACTCTGTGGCATAGGCATGTGACCACTGTATTAGTAGATCAGGGTGGCCTTATCTCGTACCCCATAGATATGAGGCCTGGTTTAGAGAGGGCCTGTTTGCTTTGAGGGACCCCAGAGGGACTCCCCTATTCCTATGGAGGACGACCCGATCTTTGCTTCAGCCAAACGAGTATGGTGGTGAGTGGTCGACCCCAGAACCCATTGCAGGAGATGCCGTCACCTGGACAATCCGAGATGATGGTCACGAGGAGGGCGATGCGATGGATACTGACGAGGAGGACCAGAGGAGGACCCAGAGGAGGACCCCGAGGAGGAGTCCGAGGAGGATCTCGAGGATTGAGCTGAGAGATAGAGATACTGGTCTAGTTTATTCTTTTTGTGAGAGCGTAGATAGCTTGACTTAGTGAGTGTTCTTTTTGGGGTCTGTACCTAACGCTTTGTATATATATAGTATATATGTTGTGTACGCCTTTTGTAAAAGTGTTCTTGCCTTTTCATGCTACCCCACCTTCTTATGTTGTATGCATGTTAGAAGGCACGCTTCCGCAGTGTCAGATTGTTTTAGTTCGCGAGCTAGCGTCAGTTTTGGCCGCGATGAGCATCCTGGGCCGTCGCTATCGTAGGCCAGGTGTACGCAGGGTTTCGTCGTTGTAGTATCAGCAGGGGTGTCGCGTGTCTATTGTTATCGGGATTCGGGGCGTGACAGGTCCCCGGTTCGAGTGGTATCAGAGCAAGGTCAGCTCGATACCGAGACTGTTCCGAGGATCTGAGTGATAAGCTGTGTTGATTTGGGGTAGTAGATAGAAAGACCCTAGCCTAAGGGTTAGAAATGGGTTAGACATGCATGCACTGATTGTCGCATGTGGGCTTGCAAGAATTGACAGTTAGTCTAGCATAGCTGTAGGCTATGATGTTTTTGAGCTAATCTGCAGATGCGTGCAGGACCTGAGTTAAGGTTCTAAAGTCGTGAACCCCATGAGTTTGGGTGCTTGAGTGCTGATTGCTGTTGCGTGTTGGTGGAAAATACTGCATGTGTTTGTATGCCTAGTCGGCTGTCGTGCGCCTTTGATACTACTTGGGAGGGAAAAAGGGGGGGGGGGGGGGAGTGGGGGGAGACAGTGTGGGAGGGTGCTCTTTAGGAGACGGGAGGGGAGAGGGAGAAGCACTAGCGCGCCCGCATGCTCTCGGGCGGGCGCGCAGTAAGTTGATACCGATTTCTTCGAATGGCTGTTACAGGGCCGACGCAAAGAGGCCAGCCGTAGCACGAGCCTGCGCAGCGCGTGCGCGCTTCCAGCGCGCCATTACAGTCGAGGAGCGAGCGGACGAGCCAGAAGCCCAGCGGGCGAGAGCACACGCACGGGCACGCAA
>JAGVVM010019394.1:0-10999 GCA_019149425.1 Psidium friedrichsthalianum
TTTTTGTTGAAGCAAGACGTGAATGGAAAATTACCGACATGCCCCGGGTAAATGCTCAGACCTTAGAATGAGACTAATTAGGATTTTTGAGATGTAGATTCGACGGACCGAAACCAAATCCTGTCAAGAATCTGTTCGCGCTCGGGACACGATCGGTGCATTTGGCCACGCAACTCGAGCAAGCAAATCAGATGTCACATCAATCGGATGTCACATCAATAATCAAGTGTCATGTCAATCAATCACATCAAACTCATGCACAATGTTCCAAGAAAATCAAATATAGTCAAATGTCCCTTCCAAGTACCTATTCTAAAACCCACTAATGGTTTATTTGAAAAATCGATTATAATCTACCTCACTCTCTCTCCTCTACTCATTTCTCTTCGGCTCTCTCTCCTCTCGGCCACCCTCTCCCACGTCTCTCTCTCTCTCTCACGCCCGAAGACGGCAGCCGTTGACGCAACCGTGAAGCGCCTTTCAGCCGTCCCCGTCGACCCACGGTGAGCTCTAGCTCTCCTCTCTCTTCCTTTCGTGGCTGGGAGAGCACTTGGACGCTGGCCGGACTCATCTCTCTCTCCTTTCGTCGCGTCCAGCCCGTCGTCCGCCCAGGCCACCGCAACGCCGCCGCTCACCGCCCCTTCCCGTAGACGTCCGACGTCCCTAAACGACACCGGTGAGCCTCCCCCTATCCCTTGCCTCTCATATGCCCGTGGTCTTGGATGACACCAACCCGACCTACTCTTCTCTCTGTTTCCCTCTCCCCCCCCCAGCCGGCCTAGTTCGTCCGCGAGGAGAAGCCGCCGTCGCCGTCGTCTCCGCCGCCCAGCCGCCGTCCCGACCCTCATTTAGGTAAGCAATCTTAATCTTGACTAGGCTAGTTGAATGCTTATGTGTGGTGGTTGATTAGTTTTGCTAATTAGTGTTTATGGCCTAATATGTATGTTAGGCTTAATTGTGCAATTAGCTCAATTATGGATAGTGAATGGGCTTAAGTGTGGGCCTGGAATGATGGAATTTTGGAATTGCGCCGAAAAATGTTCATGATGGGCAAATGTTTCGGCGCCTAGGGCGTGAGGAAATATGGGCCAAAGCTTTCTAATGGCCTTCGGACTTAATTTAAACTTGTAATTGGGCCTAAATGAACCTAATTGGAACTAATTGGATTAAGGCCTATAATGGACGAAATTCACTTCGTAATGGGCCAAATTGTAACTTGAACATTAATTATGAAAGCCACTAATGCATAGGGGCCTAGAATGGTTAAGTGGGCCTAAAAATGGGCTAAATGAGGCCTTAATTGGATAGTCTTTTGGAATGGGCTTGGGCCCTACACGAAATCATTTAATTGGGCTTAATTTTACATAAGGACTTCAAGACTTAATTATTGGGCCCAAGTCTAATTAATGGGCATTGGTTACTATTAGGGCCCAACTGAAGTTATTAAGCCAAAATAACTTAATGGGCACTAACCCATTAATTTAACCTCGGACCTTAATGGGCCTAAACCCATGTTCATTTAAACTGTTTTTAAACCTTAAAGGGCCGGCATTACCTAACGAAACTGATTCACCCAAGGGCCTTTGGCATCCAGGTCGGGGCATTAGGGCAAGTCGAACTGAATCCTTTAATTGGGCATTTTAAACAAGTAGAGCCTAATGCGAATTCAAACACACCTGAGGGACTGTTTAGTTACTGAATAATAGTCATGGGTGTTTGGGCTTAGGCCGAGTGACCAGATTTGCTAGATGAGAGTCCAAGTATGGGTCTGACCAGAGGATTAAGGAGCGATAACCTATCGATCTGTCTGACTGAGAAATCGTTCGTGGGCCCTTGATTTTCTTATGGCTTGCATGTGGTGCACGTGAGAGTCGATGGCTGCTTGACTGCGTTCTATGCTTGTGCATTATATGCCATGTCATGCATGCTCTACTGTTCGATTGACTGACTGCAATCATGTGGGCCCGCATCATTGAGAGCATGGCATGAGTCACCAGAGTTGGGACGGAGATTGTGCCCAGAGGGGAAATGGAGAGAGAAAAGGGAGACCAACGTAAGGCGTTCGAGACGCAGTGTGGTGATTGCCGTATGGCACTGTTGGGTGAGCCCTAATGGGATTTGGAGGGACAGATGGGCCATGGTCTGTTGAGACCCGTTATGGCCGACGAGGCCTGAGCATGATCCATTGGGATCCGATATGGCCGGTTGAGGCCTTGTAGCATTGCATATGGCATCTGATTGATATTTCCTGTGCCCGTCTGTATGATATAAATTGTGTTGTGATAAATTGCACGTCTGTTAGACATGTTGGGGTCTGGTACTGAGGAGACTGAGAGTGTCTTAACCCTGGACCGCGAACCTAGTCCATTGGATAGGACCGACCCCACGAGTATACACTATCCTACGTTAGGATTAGTGGTGAGCTTATTGAGTTTCGACTCACGGGCGGTGGTTGCCCTTCTTTTACAGATCCAGGTCACCCGTGATGGCTGCACCGCCGATGCTTTTTGGACTGCCAGTGCAGATGGACACCGAGATTTCCCTCCATTTTGACATGCACGCCACTCTGTGGCATAGGCATGTGACCACTGTATTAGTAGATCAGGGTGGGCCTTATCTCGTACCCCATAGATATGAGGCCTGTTTAGAGAGGGCCTGTTTGGCTTTGAGGGACCCCAGAGGGACTCCCCTATTCCTATGGAGGACGACCCGATCTTGCTTCAGCCAGACGAGTATGGTGGTGAGGTGGTCGACCCCGACCCATTGCAGGAGATGCCGTCACCTGGACGATCCGAGATAGATGGTCACGAGGAGGGTGACGCGATGGACACAGATGAGGAGGACCCCGAGGAGGATCCAGAGGAGGACCCAGAGGAGGACCCCGAGGAGGATCCCGAGGAGGAGCTCGAGATTGACTGAGAGATACTGTACTGGTCTAGTCTTTGAGAGAGCGTAGATAGCTTGACCATAGCGAGGTTTTCTTTTGGGGTCTGTATCTAACGCTTATGTATATATATATGTTGTGTATCGCCTTTTGTAAAAGTGTTCTTGTCTTTTCATGCTACCCCATCTTCTTATGTATGTATGCATGTTTAGAAGGCACGCTTCCGCAGTTTTAGATTATTGTAGTTCGCGCTAGCGTCACTTGGCCGCGATGCGCATCCTGGGCCGTCGCTATTCGTAGGCCAGGTGTACGCAGGGTTTCGTCGATGTGTATGAACAGGGGTGTCGCGTGCTCGTTATTGGGATTCGGGGCGTGACATCCCCTTCGAGTGGTATCAGAGCAAGGTTAGCTCGATACGAGACCGTTCGAGGATCTGGAGTGATAAGGCTGACAGATTTGGGGTAGTTAGATAGAAAGACCTAGACCTAAGGGTTAGGAAGGGTAGGATGCATGAATTGATTGGCGCATGTGGTTGCAGAGTTAGATGACTAGTCTAGTACGAATATAGACTATGTGTTTTGAACTAATCTGCAGATGCGTCAGGACCTGAGGTAAGATTCTAAAGCATAGCCCCATGAGTTGGGTGCTTGGTTGTTGATTGCTGAATGGGTAATTTCTAGATACTGCTTGTGTTTGTATGCCTAGTCGGCTGTCGTGCGCTGCTTGACCATCATGCATTGCACGATTTCTGCATCAAAAAGGAAAACTGGTTTAAAATGAAGTTGGTTTAAAATAAAGACTTGAGGATTTGAAAAGCGCATGCATCATAGTTTATTGGGTTGGGTAACCGTCAGCCTGGTATGGGACAGGTCTGACGGGACGTCTAAAAACTGCAATGAAGCGTGGTATGGGACACGTGGAGTGGGATTCTCTCTGGCCGTGGGTGACTTAGGACAACTGTTCGCACCAAGAAATGAGGAGGGCGGGGAGTGGTCGCCGGGGCAGAGACCCGATCAAGGAGCGGCTCCTGACAGGCTTCTAGTTGAGGTGGCGAACAGAGTGGCCTAGATTGTGCATTGTCAGGGTGAGTCTAGGTGTCTTCCTAGTCCAATTGCATTTAAAAGCTGCAGCGAACTTTCATGCATATTCATGTCAGTAGACGCGACAGTAGGCGAAAGCTTGATTGATAGTCATAGGGATTCAAATTCCTAAATGGAATTTTATTGGATCTAGGTGAGAGTGATTAGCGAGGATGAGCAATAGGGGCAGAAGACCCAGTGCCGCTGCATCGAGTTCGAGGGCTCCTGCGCCTGAAGGAGACCCGAGGATAGAAGAAATGATGAGGGTGTTGACAGAAGTGAGTAATCTGATGGGTAGGCAAGCTGCTGAGAGAGCTGCCACTGTTGCCCAAGCAGCTGAGGCCGCCTTGGCCGCTGCAAATGGAGCCCATGGGGGCAATGGGCTTGGCAATGGAGGACGCCAGACCCATCACATAGTGGAGCAGTTTTTGAAGCTGCAACCCTCCAAATTTGATGGCACTGGAGGACCTGAGGTAGCTGCCCTGTGGATTGAGCAGCTGGAGAAGGCATTTACAGTGCTGGGATGCACAGACGAAGAGAAGGTCTCACTGGCGACCTACCAGCTCCAGAGCACCGCTGATGATTGGTGGAAAGCCACCCGAGGACGAGTATTCCCTGATGGCATGAGGCCAAACTGGGCTGCTTTCTGTGCAGCATTCAATGGGAAGTACTTCTCGGAAGCCGCCCAAGAGCGAAAGATGGAGGAGTTTATAAGGCTCCGTCAGGGACAAATGACTGTTGATCAGTATGAGGGCGAGTTCGCCAGATTGTCTAAATTTGCTCGAAGGCTGATAGAGGATCCGTGGGACAAGGCCAGAAGGTTCAGAGAAGGACTGAGGCCCGAACTGAAGAGCATGATAATTGCCACTGGGCTTGTCACGCCCCGAGCCCCAATCGAGCCCGCGACACCCCTGTTCATACACATCAATAAATCCCTGCGTGCACCTGGCCTACGAGTAGCGACGGCCCAGGATGCTCATCGCGGCCAAGTGACGCTAGCGCAAACGACGATAATCTAAAACTGCGGAAGCGTGCCTTCTGAACATGCATACATACATAAGATGGTGGGGTAGCATGAAAAGACAAGAACACTTTTACAAAAGGCGATACACAACATATATATATACATAAGCGTTAGATACAGACCCCAAAAGAAAACCTCGCTATGGTCAAGCTATCTACGCTCTCTCAAAAGACTAGACCAGTACAGTATCTCTCAGTCAATCTCGAGCTCCTCCTCGGGATCCTCCTCGGGGTCCTCCTCGGGATCCTCCTCTGGGTCCTCCTCGTCAGTGTCCATCGCATCACCCTCCTCGTGACCGTCTATCTCGGATCGTCCAGGTGACGGCATCCCCTGCAGCGGGTCGGGGTCGACCACCTCGCCTCCATACTCTGCTGGCTGCAGCAAGATCGGGTCGTCCTCCATGGGGATCGGGGAGTCTCTCTGAGGTCCCTCGAAACCAAACAGACCCTCTCTAAACCAGGCCTCGTATCTATGGGGTACAAGGTATGGTCCACCCTGATCTACTAATACAGTGGTCACATGCCTATGCCACAGAGTGGCGTGCATGTCAAAATGGAGGGTAATCTCGGTATCCATCTGCACTGGCAGTCCAAAAAGCATCGGCGGTGCAGCCATCAAGGGTGACCTGGATCTGTAAAAGAAGGGCAACCACCGCCCGTGAGTCGAAACTCAATAAGCTCACCACTAATCCTAACGTAGGATAGTGTATACTCGTGGGGTCGGTCCTATCCAATGGACTAGGTCCACGGTCCAGGGTTAAGACACTCTCAGTCTCCTCAGTACCAGACCCCCAACATGTCTAACAGACGTGCAATTTATCACAACACAATTCATATCATACAGACGGGCATAGGAAATATCAATCAGATGCCATATGAAATGTCACAGGCCTCAACCGGCCATATCGGGTCTCAATGGATCATGCTCAGGCCTCAATCGGCCATAACGGGTCTCCATAGACCATGCCCATCTGTCACTCCAAATCCCATCAGGGCTCACCCAGCAGTGCCATACGGCAATTACCACACTGCGTCTCGAACGCCTTACGTTGGTCTCCCTTTTCTCTCCACTTCCCCTCTGGGCACACTCTCCCGTCACAACTCTGGTGACTCATGCCATGCTCTCAATGAATGCGGGCCCACATGATTGCAATCGGTCAATCAAACACAGAGCATGCATGACATGGCATGTAAACACAAGCATAGAACGCAATAAGCAGCCATCGCACTCTCACGTGCACAACATGCCAAGCCATAAGGAAATTAAGGGCCCACGAACGATTTCTCAGACAGACAGATACGCTAGGACATCGTTCATTAATCCTCGGGTCAGGCCCATAATCATTGGATTCTCATCTAGCAAATCTGGTCACTCGGCCTAAGCCCAAACACCCATGACTATTGATTCAGCAACTAAACAGTCCCTCAGGTGTGTTTGAATTAGGCTCAGCTTGGTTCAAGGCCCAATTAAAGGGTTCGAGTTCGAATGGGCCTAATGCCCGACCTGAGGCCCAAGGCCCATATGAGTGGATAGTTCATTAAGGTAAATCGGCCCATTATAAGGTTCAAGCCCATTAATCAAGTCGGGCCCATTAAGATTCAAGTTTAAATGAAATGGGTTAGGCCCTTTAAGTGAGTTGGGCTTAATAATTTCAGTTGGGCCCTAATAGTAACCAAGGCCCCTTAATTAGACTTGGGCCCAAAGATTAAGTCTTAAGTCCATTATGCAAATTAAGGCCCAATTAAAGTAAATTTCGTGTGGGGCCCAAGCCCATTTTCAAGAATTATCCAATTAAGCCCATTTAGCCCATTTTAGGCCCAATTAACCATTCTAGGCCCATATGCATTAGTGGGCTTCATAAATTGATGTTCAAGATTTCAATTTGGGCCCATTACAAGTGAATTTCGTCCATTATAGGCCCATTAATCCAATTAGGTCCAATTAGGTTCATTTAGGCCCAATTAAGTTAGAATTAAGTCCCAAGGCCCATTATAAAGCTTTGGCCCATATTTCCTCACGCCTAGCCCACGAAACCTTGGCCCATCATGAACAATTTTCGGCCCAATTCCAATAATTCCAGCCCACACATTAAGCCCATTCACTAATCCATAATTGAGCTAATTGCACAATTAAGCCTAAACATACACATTAGGCCATAACCACTAGATTAGCAACTAATCAACCAACCACACATAGGCATTCAACTAGCCTAAGTCAAGATTAGAGGATTGCTTACCTAGAGGGGTCGGTGACGGTTGCTGGTCGGCGGAGACGGGCGGACGGTGGCCGGCGGAACTCACGGCGGCCGAACGAGCTCTCGGCCTAAGGAGGAAACGGCTTAGTCCGGCGTCCAAATGGGTTCGGTTGGCCACGAAATTTCATGGGGAGGTAGCTAGGACACTTACTTAGAGGTGAGGATGGGCGGTGGCGGCTGGCTTGGCCGGACGGCGACGGAGCAGCTGGTGGCGTCGGGCGGCACGGCTGGAAAACCCGAGAAAGAGAGAGGGAAGGAGGGGAACGGTGAGGTTGGTTCGGGTCCAAGGTGGCTCACCAAGGCCACGGATTCACAAGGGACAAGAGGTTAGGGGACTCACCAAGGGGGTCACGGAGGCGGGACGGCTGGTCGGAGCCAACGGTGGCCGGACGGTGACGACGAGGGAGCGGCAACGGCGGGCGACGGGCTGACCGAGAAGAAGAAGAGAGGAATGAGGTTCGGTCGGTCATCCATGGTGGTTCCTCAAGCCACGAAGAGATGAGAGGAAGAGGTTTAGAGGCTTACCGTGGCGACGGGAGGCCGACGGTGGCCGAAGACGACGGCGGCAACGGGCGGGACTTGGCGGCGACGGGCGGACGTCGAGCAAGGGAAACCGAGAGGGAGAGAGAGGCGTCGGGATAGAGAGAGAGATGATGGTGGCCGAATGGGTGAGGGAGTGAGGAGAGAGAAGATTATAGTGAGGATGAGACAAAATGGTAAGTGTGGGTGGAGTGGTTGATGGGATTTTCATGACATGTGATTGATGTTTGATTTGATTTACATTCTTGGAAATTGTGCCATGACGCGATTTGATTGATTGATGTGACATCTGATTGATGTGACATCTTGATTTGACTTGCCTCGATTTGCGTGCCAAATGCACCGATCGGGTCCCGAGCGCGAACGGATTTTAGACTGGATCTGGTGTCGGTCTGCCGAATCTACTCTCAAAAATCCTAATTAGTCTCATTCTAAGGTCTGAGCATTTACCGGGGGCATTTCGGTAATTTTCCATTCACGTCTTGCTTCTCGACGTGCACCGGCTGTCTGACCTTCAGTCGACATTTTTGAAACCGACTTCATTTCTTCATTGCGTTTATCTTACTGATTCGATTGTCCATCGTCAGATTTCATTTTGTGGTCAATTTCACTAAATACCGACTCTGTCTCAGTCTCAGGCCAACGGGCGGCTGATTGGGAAAAATTCCCAGATAGCCTTTCCCCTTCGGTTGGTCAGCTCAGGGTAGCTAATCCTGAGTGAGCGTCGACTAGAGTGTATTAATGAAGTATTTCCATTCATTTAGAAAGTCTGACAATTGGGTCGAATTTTCAGACTGTCACAATTCTTCCCTTCTTATAAAAATTTCGTCCTCGAAATTTACAGTCTACTAGTCCTTACTTCAAAATCAAAAATTACATGGGACTATTCAAAGAGGTACGGGTATTTCTTCTTCATCTCGTCTTCGTTTTCCCACGTGGCTCCTTCGGTTCCATGGTGCTCCCAAATGACCTTGACCAATGGAATCGTCTTGTTCCTGAGTACTTGTTCCTTGCGATCTTCAATCCTTACTGGCCTTTCCACGTAGGAGACGCGGTCATCCATTTCAATGACTTCATGATCGAGTATATGGCCAGGGTCTGGCTCATACTTCCTCAGCATCGATACATGAAATACGTTGTGGATCTGCGACAAGTTCGGCGGTAGTGCCAGACGATAAGCCAGTGTCCCGATCTTCTCCAATATCTCGAATGGCCCAACGAATCTTGGGCTTAGCTTTCCCTTCTTGCCAAACCGAGATAATCCTCGCATCGGCGACACCTTCAGAAAGACATGATTTCCCACTTGAAATTCCAATGGCTTACGTCTTTTGTCTGCATAGCTCTTCTGCCTACTCTGGGCGGTCCTCAGTCTGTCCTTAATCACTTTGACTGCTTCTACCGCTTGTTGAACCAATTCTGGGCCCGTTATACTTTTCTCGCCAATTTCGTCCCAACAAATTGGTGTCCTGCAAGCCCTTCCATACAACGCTTCAAATGGTGCCATCTGGATGCTCTGCTGGTAGCTGTTGTTGTAGGCGAACTCCACTAGGTGCAACTGCTCTTCCCAGCCTCCTTTGAAGTCTATGACACATGCTCTCAGCATATCCTCCAGAGTCTGTATAGTCCTTTCTGACTGTCCATCAGTCTGAGGGTGGTAGGCTGTGCTGAACCTTAACTCTGTCCCTAGAGCACCCTGCAGACTCTTCCAGAATGTGGCGGTGAAGCGGGGATCTCTATCTGATACAATGCTCACTGGCACTCCATGCAGCCTTACAATCTGCCTCACATACAATTCAGCCAACTTCTCCAAAGTGGAATCCTTTCGCACTGCAATGAAATGTGCGGACTTGGTCAGTCGGTCCACTATCACCCAAATTGAGTCATTTCCTCTCTGACTTCTTGGCAGTCCTGTCACGAAATCCATGGTGATATGCTCCCATTTCCACTCTGGGATTTCCAAAGGTTGCAACAGTCCTCCAGGCTTGCAATGTTGTGCCTTCACCTGCTGGCACGTCAAGCACTTGGCTACATGCTTAGCCACATCCACCTTCATTCCATTCCACCAGTAGTGCTGTCGCAGGTTCTGGTACATCTTCGTGCTTCCTGGGTGGATACTGTAGTTACTCCTGTGTGCCTCTGATAGAATTCTTTCCTTCAACTCTTCGTCGTTTGGCACACACAGACGTCCTCTAAACTTCAATATCCATCCTCAGTCACCTTGAAGTCATCTTTCCTCTCTTCTGCATCCATTGTCACAATCTTCTGAATATCTGGGTCCGTAGACTGCATCTCTTTAACCCTCAATTGGATCTCGGGTTCAATCTGTAGTGTGGCCATTAGGCTGGAGAGGCTTCCTACCTCAACTTTGAACTCAGAGTCTCTGATTTCCTCTAGCAACGTCCATTCCTTAACCATCATATGCGCGATGCTCGACTTTCTGCTCAGAGCATCCGCCACTTTATTCGCCTTTCCTGGATGGTATAAGATATCACAATCGTAGTCCTTCAAAAGTTCCATCCATCGACGCTGTCTCATGTTTAGCTCCTTCTGAGAGAACAGGTACTTTAGACTCTGGTGATCCGTATAAATCTGGAATTTCTCTCCCACCAGATAGTGTCTCCAAATCTTCAGCGCGAATACTATCGCAGCCAACTCCAGGTCATGCGTCGGATAATTCATTTCATGCGGCCTCAGCTGTCGAGATGCATAAGCCACTACTCGTCCATGCTGCATCAAGACACATCCTAGACCTCTTAGCGACGCATCGCTGTAAATCTCAAATCCTCCAGGTCCGGATGGGATGGTTAATACTGGCGCTGAGGTCAATCGGTCCTTTAGCTCCTGGAAGCTTTCCTCACACTTCGCTGTCCATTCGAACTTAGACTCCTTCTTTAACAGCCTTGTCATCGGTGCGGCTATCGCGGAGAACCTTTCCACGAAGCGTCTGTAATAACCAGCCAATCCAAGGAAGCTCCAGTCACGGTAGTTGGCCTCGGCCAACAGCTTCGATCTTAGCTGGATCTACCGATATCCCTTCTCCTGATACAATGTGTCCAAGAAACGCACTCTGCTCAGCCAGAACTCACACTTGCTAAACTTTGCATACAGTGAGTGTTCCCTTAACGTCTGCAGGATAATCCTCAGGTGTTCTTCGTGGTCCTCAGCATTCTTCGAGTACACCAAAATGTCGTCAATGAAGACTATCACGAATCGGTTCC
>JAGVVM010019395.1:0-102448 GCA_019149425.1 Psidium friedrichsthalianum
TTCCTCCCACCCATCCCCTCCCCTCCACCCCCCCCCTCCCCGCCCCCCCCCCCCCCCCGATCCAAAGTTGAACATCCGTACAAAAGTTTCAAAGAGTATCCCCCCCCCCCACCCCCCAAACACACACCTTTTAGCTCCACCGCTCCAATTCCCCCCCCCCCCCCCCCCGACTCCTCCACCCTATGGGATATGACCACAATCTTTCGATGCATCACCACCCCCCACCCCGCATACCCCCCTTGTACCCCCCCGCTCCCACCCCCACCCACACCCCCCCCACGCACTCGCAGTATCAGCTAACTCACATCCTTCCCCTAATACCCGCCGTCCACACAACCACCCACCCATGCCTTTCGTAAAAAAAAAAAAAAAAAAAAGTGAGAGAGATGATCCAGATGCTGCTGCCCTTTTAGATAATCCTTTTCTACTAGCTGGGCCCTTTTCATACAACTCATCATAGTTTCTTCAGATTCAATGCACCAGCACACTTCTTCAACTCAGGCTTCAGTCCATCTCTAAACCTCCTCGCTCTATCAACAGGGTCTTCAACCATCTTTGGTGTGTACTTTGATAACTCAGCAAATTTTGCCTCATATGATCCAAGACATCTGATTCTGGCGAAGGCACAGAAACTCAGCCAACTTCTGTTCTCACGCACATCTGAGACGTACTTGCTATTAAAAGTTTCCACGAAGGCATCCCATACCCGGACCGTGCCCTCGGGAAATATTCTCTCTTGCGTGGCTTTCCACCACAAGCTAGCGTTACCTTGCATTGGTAAACAGCCAGCGTTACCTTGTCTTCCTCAGAACACCTTAATAAGGTGAAAGCTTTCTCTAACTCTTCAACCCAAGTGGTAGCAGCTTCAGGGTCACCGTTCTGAAAATTTCGGCGGCTTCAACTTCAGAAATGCTCCACAAGCTTGTGCATTGGCTGACCACCATTCCCGTTTCCAGCCAACGGGTCATCATAAATGGTGGCCTCGGCAACGGCAGCTTGGTTCCTTACTTGCTGTCCCACTATATTCTTCGGCTTTCCAACGCCTGCAGGATCCCGCCCATCCTAGGGATCCTCTCGAGCTACCCTTCTCCTGGGCACTCTCGAGATGCGGTTGCTCATCTTGTAGGACCTTATGGACTCCTACTCGCCCAAAAGCACGCATAAGAACTTCATACCAAACTACAATTCAGAATCGAAATAACAATCACATGCACAAAGTTTTAATCCTACTAACTATCTCAATACCCATCGCACCTTATCACTCCAACCATGATGACTAGGTAGATCAGGTGACCTTGCTCTGATACCACAAAAAGGGGGGGTGTGACATCCTCGGGTCATAAAAGGGGTGACGTCCTAGGTACGTCATCGACCCATTTATTTTTATCTTATAATTATACGCATGCGAACATGAAACTCCCCAAATAATTGCCAAATAATAGGGATAGAAGAGTAGGACCACATATCAAACAATAACAGCTAGCTCAATAAAAGATTACATTTTCATTAGTAGATAATCTTAACCCTACTGAGCTACAGCTTATACAACCCCATACTTCGGGTGGCTTCCTAAGACCAGCAAAAAGGACAATGGGTCGGGATAGGGTTAACTTCATATCTACTCCAAAAGAGGGGTCATGGTATCCTTGCCATCCACATCTGCATATCTCCAAAGTTACGGACCTGAAAAATATTTATCTACGACGGGTGAGATATAAATATCTCTGTGAGTCAACGCCTAAGTCCAACTAGGGCATGATTCACTCAGGTAACCTAAACAAGCATGTCGACACAAAAGCAACCTACTGTCACTCACATGCAATTTATCTTGTCTTGGTTCACATAATACAATAATTTACTTGTAATTATATTGCATCCCAAATCAAGCAATTATCAGACCATGCACCCAACTCTTAGGCATATGCAACATGCGATTTCCAATTATTAACGGGCTCTTGGCCCCGGCACACTAGACAGTTGGTGCCCGGCACACTAGGCAGTTGGTGCTCTTCCGGAATAACCGGCTTCGTCCCGCTCCGTTGCGACGGCAACCAATAATCCGTGTTATTCCGATCGACACGGCACAGATATATCAAGCATTACAGTAAGGATTTCGGTTCGTCACAAGCTGCGACCGGCATCCGATCAGTCTGACGACACGACCTATCGACCTTCCAATAAGTCGTGTGATTCGATCAATACGGCACGAATTTATCAAGCGTCGTCCCCGGGACACCCCGAGCGACGATATCCAATATGTGACCACACAAGCACGCCAGACAACCAATCCAGTTATTATCTTTGCATTTAATTAAAATGCCACACACGGTCGTGCTCAAAATCCGTCTCAAGCCGTTTTCTTTTTCATGCTCAAATACGAAATTTTGACTTCGCATACGGTCACATGCATAACTATTCATTAAATCACCCAGAATAATATCAACAATAACAAGTAGATAAATAAATAATAATCAATCAAAAAATCGACAAATATCATCCATCGATAATTTAATAAAGTTAATCAACAAATTCATCGCAAATGATTATCAGAATAATAATAATTACTAATTTGACCACGATAATTAAAACACCATAATTAAATTAATCAAATATTAATTAATTAATTTCATCCAATTAATAATAATAATAATAATAATAATAATAATAATAATAATATAATAATAAACCCAAGAATAATAACTATTTTTATTTATCAACCCAAAATAATTAATAAAATTTTTTCATCCAGAAATAATCAATTAAATTTTTATACGTCTATCATCGTAAAAATTATTAATTTAATAATAATAAGTCACGGTTAATTAAAAGCTCAAATTAATTAACAAATATTTATTAGCCCAAAATAATGAATTAAAATTTTAGTCGGCTCGAAATAAATTAATTAAATTTTTATAAGTTCAAAAATTAATTAAATTTTTAATCGGTCTAGAAGTAACTAATTAAATTTAAATAATCCGGCCCGCCTCATTAAATAAATCAATCACAATCCAACAAGTCGAAACCAGTCTAATTATTCTACCGCGACCATTTAACCTAATCAAAGTTACTAAAACTAAACCCGATCGCGATTTAACTAACTACATTAATACTAATTAATCTAAACTAACCTAAGCGCAATTAACGACCTAATCGGAGATTAGGGGTTACTCACCCAAAATCGTCCGACGACGATGAACAGCGGCGGTTTTCCGCGAGCGTCGCGAACGGTGCGGTGGTAAGCTTTGGCGGCGACGGCTAAATGGCGATGACAATGGGCTATGGTGATGACGTTGGACGGTGGTGGGGATGGCGACGATGGGCTGCTGGGATGATTGAACTGATAGCGACTCGAACGGAGGAGAGGAAATAGTGGTGCAGACGAGACGGAGGGATGGTGCGAGCTGGAGGTGGTGCGGCGGAGGAGCCTTGCGATGGCTAGACGGGCGGAGAGAGTCGCGCGGCCGAACTCGCGGCGCAACGTGACGCGATGGCCATGGAGCTCGCGATAGAGAAGATAACAACACGAGCTTGCGGTTGATGGAGAGAGGATGCGGTGAGCTGAACTAGGCAAGGCAGGCAGCTGGAGGTGGCGTGGGCGAAAGAAAAGCAGAAAAAAAGAAAAGAAGACTAGCCGAGAGGAAGAAGACGTCGGGCAGCAGGAAGAAAAGTTTATTGTCGGTGAACAATAAATTCTTTTTGAATGACAAATGAATAGGAAGATAATGGGAGGGTCGGAGAGTTGGTGGCCTTGGGAAGACTCCATCGGCGAAAGAAGAGGAGAGAGAGAGAGGAAGAGAGAGAGAGAGAGAGAGAGAGAGAGAGAGAGAGGAGTGGGGTCCACGGTCAAAGTACAAAATGATGGCTTGGCTCTTGAAAATTTGGACATGACAGAAAGAGTTGAAGATAGAGTTATAGGAGCTTTTGGAATAAGGGTTTTATTAACCTAGTGTCTCACCTTGGGAGCTCTTGTCCTATTTGGTGAAAAAGAAAGATGGTAGTATGGCGGCTTTACATAGACTATCGAGAACTTAATAAGGTTCGATCAAGACTAAGTATGCTTTTATCTCGGATTGATGCTTATTTGTTCAACTCCAAGGAGCTCAGTATTTTCAAAAATTGACCTCCGCTCTAGATATTACCAGTTGAAGATAAAAGATGATGTGCCAAAAATTGCTTTTAGAACAAGGATGGGCATTATGAGTTTCTTGTCATGCCTTTTAGACTAACGAAACGCACCTATTGCTTTCATGGATTTGATGAACAGAGTATTCAAGCAATATCTTGATGAAATGCCTTTTAGACTAACGAACGCACCTATTGCTTTCATTGATGATATTCTAGTGTATTCGAGGAGTTTGGAGGAACATGTTACTTAAGGCTTTTCTTGCAGACCTTGTGTGAGAAAAAGTTATATGCCAAATTCAGTGTGACTTCTATCTTGATCATATTGAATTCTTAGGCCATGTAATCTGAAGGATGGTATTTCTGTTGCCCGAAAAAAGTTGAAGCAGTTGTTTTTAGTGGAATCGTCCTACAACTGTTATTGAATGAGAAGTTTTCTCGGGTTAGCAGGTTATTACAGGCGATTTGTGGAGGGATTCTCCAAATTGCTAGTCCACTTACTCCGGCTAACTCGGAAGGGGTTAAGTTCGGTGGTCAAATCAATGTGAGTGTAGTTTCAAGAGTTTGAAGATGCGGTTAGTGACAGCTCCCATATTGACCTTACCTTCAGGAACTAGTGGCTACACTATTTATTGTGACGCATCTAAAGAGGTTATCAGGTTGTGTCTTATGCAGGATGGTAAAGTGGTAGCCATGCCTCAAGACAGTTGAAAGTACATGAGAAGAATTATCCCACTCATGATCTGGAGTTAGCAGCGATTGTGTTTGTGCCCTTGAAAATATGGCGTGTTTTTATGATCACAAAAGTGAAAGACATCTTTACCAAAGGAATTAACATGAGGCAGAGAAGATGCTAAGAACTTGGAAGGATTATGACTTGTCTATTCAACTATCTCCAAGGTAAGGTAAATGTAGTACCAAATGCAGTGATATCATAATCTTCGGAAAACATGGCCACATTGCCACTTCTCAACGCACCTATCTCGAGGATATGAAGTAAACTAGAATTGGAGGTGTTGATGCCATCAGCTAGGTGCTTCGATTAGCTAATCTCGAGTGCAGGCAACATTAAGTGATAGAACACAAAGAAATTAAACAGAATGATGATTCTCAGTTAGGAAAGATTACGAGAATGTGTAAAAAGTGGGAAACAAACCAGAAATTTAAGATCCCTGTGGGATGGATCATTAAGGTTTCGTGGTCGGTTAGTGTTCCGATGACGCAGGATTGAAAAGGAGTTAATTACAGAAGTTAAACCAATAGATACTCGCTTCATCCAGAAGCACTAAAATGATAAGTTTGAGAGAAAATTCTGGTGGATCAACAGGAAGAAATATATTGTAACGTTTGTTGACAATGCCTGGTTGTCGGCAAGTAAAATTGAGCATCAGAAGGCCAGATGGCCATTTACACCCACTTGAAATACCTAAATGGAAGTGGCGAGAACATACTATGGATTCATCGTCGGTTTACCGAGGACACCAATGCAGTAAGATGTATATGTGTGCATCGTCGATCAATGACTAAGTCTGCCACTTCTTGTCAATCGATTTGGTCTCTACCTTGAAGACATAGCAAAACAGTACGTTAATGATAGCAAAGTTCATGGGGGTTCCGATGAGCATTGTTTATAATAGGGATCACGGTTGTATCCAACTTTGGGAAGAGTCTTCAAAAAGCATGGGTATTGACTCAACTCAGCACAACATTCATCCAACAGATAGATAGCAATAGAGAGGATACCATTTAGACTTTAGATGATATGCTGAGAGAATGTGCTAGTGATTTGGCGGCTCTTAGGGATGGCACCTGTAATTTGGCCGGAATCTCATATAATAATAGCTATACACATTCCGGCTTAAGGATGACTCCTTGAAGTTTCTTGGTCAAAATGCAGGACACCAGTTTTGTTGGGATGATGTGGGTGAGAAAAGGCTAACTGGTCCTGAATTTATACAGAAATCAGAAGAGAAAGTCAGGCTTGTTCGAGAGTGTTTGAGAATAGCACAAAGCAGCTAGAAAAGTTACGTTGACCTCAAATGGCCTAAGTTAGAATTGATGTGGGCAATCATGTATTTCTGAAGGTTTCTTCTTTGAGAGGTGTTATGAGATTTGGCACGCATGGCAAGTTGAGTCTGAGATACGTGGGACTATTTTTTATATTGGAGAGGATTGGCGAGGTTCTATACAGATTGGCATTGCCACTAGCATTATCTAAAGTGCATGACGTGTTCCATGTGTCTTTATTACGAAAATATGTGCTAAGTCCTGGTCATATATTGGATTATACTTCTTTGAGGTTAGGGGAAGACTTAACGTACGAAGAACAGCCTCTGCGTATTGTGGATAGAAATGATCAAGTGTTACGGCGTCGTACGATCCCTTATGTAAAGATTCAATGGCAAAATCACACGGAAAGGTGGGCTACTTGGGAGCTCGAGGAGGAAGCGAGACGCAAGTATCTTCACTTGTTTGAAAATTGAGGTAACTGCAGCTACTCGAATTTCGTGGACAAAATTCCTTTTAAGGAGGGTAGAATGTAATAATTGGGTTTCTTTGACTAGGTCAATATATGGTGGTGGGACCCACACGAAAAAAAAAAGAATGAAAAGTCAATAAAAGCAAAGAAAGGAAGAGGGGGTTCGGGAGACTTCCTGCGCACGAAGAAAAGGAAAGAAAAGAAAGAGAGAAAGGAAAGAAAGGAGAGAAGAACGAAGGAGAAAAGAGAAAGAAGAAAGGAAAAGAAATAAAATCACATGTGCGCACCACCCACCGCAAATACATCCCTAAGCTCGTTTCACCATGTGTCGCAAGGCTAGGTATGTGCTCGCCCTCTTTTTTCGACTAATTTGAAACGTTTTTCGTTATTAGGGTTCAAATTCGAACTTATAGAAAAATTAAGCCGCGAAGTTAGATTTTGGAGTCATTGAGCTGGGATTTTTTGGGAAAATGATGATATAGAGTATTGTGGAACTGTGAGACTTTACCGAACTCAATTTGGACTTATGGTTTGCCCGAAACAAGATTTTCAATTCTGATTGCTACAGTATGCGCACAAACAGTATACTTCAAGAGCTAATATCTTCATTTTTCAGTCATTGTTTGAGATTGACCGTGTTAGGACTTTTGTAGTACGTCAAATAAGCATCGTTTGGACTATAAGACAGCTTGAAACAGAGTTCAGTGGAGTGAGTTATGACATTATTAGTTCTGCAGCACGAGCTGTCCACTGTAAACAACAAAGGGTTTGCTATGGGCGAGCTTCCGTTGACGTGCAATCGTCGTTTTATTGTTAAATAGGTGTAAATTAGTTGAGTTTTCCATTAGAGTATCACATTATTCATTTTCGATCCATTTTCCGTACTTTTGGATAGGAATTCGGATGCGTCGGCATGAGTAACCGTTGCATTTTTTCTTTTGCCTTCGTATGGTGAGTGATACTATTTCTTCTTTGACTTGTGTAAATTTATGTTTTTCTGAGAAGGTATAATATGAGTTGATAATATGATTTGTTCTTTTGAAAAGAAGGTAAAAGCGGTGTTTAGAGCATTTTTGTTGTATAAAACAGGATTAAATATTTATTGCTATTTTGTCTATTTAAGACGGTTTGTGATAACTTTGTGCTATTGACTTTGAGTTAATAGTGATGTTCATTCTGGCCGAGACAGTTTATGACAGATTTCTGCTATTTGTTTTGAGTTATTGTGACTTTGCATTGCTCAAGATAACTGTGAACCCGACTGATGGGTTTGTGGGGATGTGCATACCATTTAGGATATCCTGGGGGCTGAGTCATTGGTATTGTAGGTGGAGACCTTACCAAGGGGAAAATCTTGGTCGTCTTTGGTCACAAGCGTTATACGTGACCACGGTTAGAGTCTTGAACATTTGATTAATTAATGGATAGACCATTGACATGTGTTTTGCTGAGATTCACCAATGAATTACACCATTGGTATTTGTTTTGCGTATTAAATGTGCATAGTGATTGTTTGATTTGCTTAGAAGAAATGTATTACTCACTGAGCTGTGTTAGCTCATTCCTTTCATGTTTTTGTTTTTCAGATCCATCGAGTTGCCCGCAGGACGTGAGCAATCGTCAGTGGAGGACAATTTATGTGTGGGGGGGGGGGTTTTGGTTATAAGTTGTGAGTTGTTTTTGACTTGGGTAAGTCCCTTTAAGTTAATATTAGACGTTTTTACCATTTAGAAGGATATGTGTGTATATCTGTTTATGGTTTAGTAGCAAGCTCTGATGTTTGTAACTAAGGAACTTCTTGAGTTTGTATATATGGATATACATGTTTGTTATCAGGTCGAATTCTATTTATGTTGAGGCTGCGTCCTTTTGAAAAAGGGATGGCTGTGTCACCGCCCAGTATTATTGTGGTTTTGGGGTGTAACAATTAGCGAAGTCACGAAGTGGCTTGGGGACACTAAGTGTCAGAGGCCTCATCCGAGTCCCAAATCCACCAACAAGAATTAGAGCCTTCATTATGATGTTGTCCCTAGGATCCTGCAAGTTACAAAATCCGTATATCAGAGGTGAGTCGAGATAGAATACCGATTTCTACAATCTTGTGTATATTTATTGGTAGATCAATTGCACCCCCCCTTCCTCATATACTGTCATGAAGGGAGAAACGACTCTAATAAATTCCGAGTCGACATCAGTAAAATTACGAGTCAATGTCAAAAAGCGGGTGCCCAGTCAGAAGCGTTTCTAAAGCTGTAAAAACATGCCATATACAAATAAAACATTACAAAATACAGATTAAAAAACCAACAAAAGTTCACGCAAGCACCACAGCTTACATCACCCCATTAAAGGGCCAAAATAAGCACACTGGTAGTTGGAAACAAGATCCAACTACAAAACAGCCTGGAGTTATAAAAGAGAGAAATAAATGAGTTTGTCCACATCCAAATGCTAATGGGAATTCGCGGTTACAAGTCAAGACTCAAATGAAAAATATAACTCAAATGGAAAACAAACCAATAACAAGTTAAATGGTTATAATACCACGATATCTTACAATCACTACCTTCAGACATTATCCAAAAAGCTCATGTTAAGCCAAAAATCAAAAGACCGCAAGCATAATTCTAACCCAAGACAAAATCACTGAAACACCAGCGACTATAGATTCTGAACAGGGTGAAAGAACGGGGATGTTTTCACTCAGTGTGAACCAGGTATGTGAAACAGCTGTGGCTACATATCGACAAAGAGGAACTCTCGCACACTCCATCATCAGATTACGGTTCACATCAACTAGCAGCAGATAATTGCAGATCTAACAACAATAAAAAAAAGTTTTCTTTTGGTAGCTACTAAGGCTAGAACACGCTTAAACTGGTACCTTTCGATGAATAAGGAAGATACACATAGGTGATCTATGGAAAACCACGCATAGCACGGGATGGTAACAGTGTTATTAAATGCTTGTCCTCTTTGATCGATAAGATCGACAAACATAGGAAGATCGACAAAAGAAAGTTTAAAAAAATACTTGCGTTGTTTGCGGATTCAAATATTATGTGCATCTTAGAGTACGTAGATTTCCTTATCCGGTGTCATATTTTTGTTTACGAATTTCAATCAATCCTTTTCTATAGCAATTCAAAATTATTTGGGGGCATTTACTGACTCAAATATTAACTTCATCGTAGAATACTAGTTTTCCTTATTTGGTGCAACATTCGTAGTTATCCTTTTGAATTAATCCTCTCTTTTTTTTTTATAGCAACTCAAGAAAATCTCTTCTTATCCATTATTAGCTTGTTGTTCTACAATGGTAATTGTCATTTTTTTCACAATTAAATGGACATTCTTGGATCATGTAAGCCACATTTAAAATTGTAGGATTTAAAAAGGGTGAAAAAAGATATCGAACTAAAAAGATTGTCGATACGCTCTGCTCTGTAATAATTGTGTTTCTTTGACTAGGTCAACACATGGTGGTGGGACCCACACGAAAAAAAAGAATGAAAAGTCAATAAAAGAAAAGAAAGGAAGAGGGGTTTCGGGAGACTTCCTTCACACGAAGAAAAGGAAAGAAAAGGAAAGAAAAGAAAGAGAGAAAGGAAAGAAATGAGAGAAAAAAGGAGAAACGAGAAAGAAGAAAGGGAAAGAAATAAAATCACGTGTGTGCACCACCCGCTGTAAATGCATCGCTAAGCTCATTTCACCACATGTCGCAAGGCTAGGTATGTGATCGCTCTCTTTGTTCAACTAATTTGAAACGTTTTCCGTTATTAGGGTTGAAATTTGGATTTAAAGAAAATTTAAGCTGCAAACTTAGATTTTGGAGTGGTTGAGCTGAGATTCTTTGGGAAAATGATGATTTAGGGTGTTATAGAATCGTGGGACTTTAGAGAACTCAATTTAGACTTATGGTTTGCCTGAAATAAGTTTTTCAATTTTGATTGCTATAGTATGTACGCGAATAGTATACTTCAAGAGCTGATATCTTAATTTTTTGATCATTGTTTGAGGTTGACCATGTTAGAATTTTTGTTGTACATCGAATAAGCTTCTTTTGGACTATAAGATGGCATGAAACGGAGTTTGGGGGAGTGAGTTATGGTCTTATTAGTTCTGCAGCGCGAGCTATCCACTATGGACAGCAAAGGGTATCACTATTGGCGAGCTTCCGTTGACGCGCAATCGTCATTTTATTTTTAAATATGTGTAAATTAGTTGAGTTGTCCATTAAAGCATTATATTATTCATTTTTATCCATTTTCCATACTTTTGGATAGGAATTCGGACGCGTCAGCTCGAGTAATCGTTGCATTTTTTCTTTTGCCTTCATTTGGTGAGTGATACTATTTCTTCCTTGGCTCGTGTAAACTCATGCTTTTCCGAGAAGGTATAATATGAGTTTATAATATGATTTGTTTTTTTTTAAAGAAAGTAAAAGCAGTGTTTATAGCATTTTTTACTGATGTTTTGTCTATTCAAGGTGGTTTGTGACTACTTTGTGCTATTGATTTTGAGTTGATGGTGATGTTCATTCTGGCTGAGACAGTTTGTGAAAGATTTCTTCTATTTGTTTTGAGTTGTTGTGACTTTGTGAAACTCAAGATAATTGTAAACCCGACTGATGGGTTTGTGGGTATACACATACTATTTAGGATGTCCTTATGAGCCGAGCCATCGGCATTGTAGGTGGAGACCTTGCCCGGGGGGAATCTTAGTCGTCTTTCGTCACAAGCGTTATATGTTACCACGATTGAAGTGTTGAGCATGAGATTAGTTAATAGATAGATCATTGACATGTGTTTTGCTGAGATTAACCAAAGGATTAAACCATTGGTATTTATTTTGTGTATAAATTGTGCATTGAGATTGTTCGATCAGCTTAGAAGAAATGTATTACTCACTGAGCCGTGTTAGCTCATTCCTTTCATCTTTTTATTTTTCAGATCTAGTGAGTCGCCCGCAGGACGTGAGCGATCGTTAGTGGATGACATTTTGTTGGGGGGTTTTGTTATAAGTTGTGAGTCGTTTTTGGCTTTAGTGAGCCCCTTTAAGTTGATATTAGATGTTTCGACCATTTGGAAGGATGTGTGTGTATATCTATTCATGGTTTAGTAGCTAGCTCTGATGTTTGTAATCAAGGAACTTCTTGAATTTGTATATATGGATATACATGTTTGTTATCAGGTCGAATTCTATTTATGTTGAGGCCGCGTCCTTTTGAAAAAGGGATAGCTGTGTCACCGCCTCGTATTATTGTGGTTTTGGGGTGTAACAATTAGCGAAGTCAAGAAGTGGCTTGGGGACAAAGTGTCAGAGGCCTCAACCAAGTCCCAAATCCACCAACAAGAATTAGAGCCTTCATTATGATGTTGTCCCTAGGTTCCTCCAGGTTACAAAATCTGTATATCAGATTCGAGTCGAGATAGAATACCATTTTCTACAATCTTGTGTATATTTATTGACAGATCAACTACACGCCCCCTTCCTCATATACTATCATGAAGGGAGAAACGGCTCCAATAAATTCCTAGTCGACATTAGTAAAATTACGAGGCAATATCAACAAGTGGGTACCCATTAGAAGCGTTTCCAAGGCTGTAAAACATGCCAGATACAAATAAAACACTACAAAATACAGATTAAAGAATCAACAAAAGTTCACGCAAGCACCACAACTTACATCACCCCATTTAAAGGGCCGAAATAAGCACATTGGTAGTTGGAAACAAGATCCACCTGTAATACAGCCTGGAGTTATAAAAGAGAGAAACAAATGAGTTTGTCCACAGCCAAATGCTAATGGGAATTCGTGGTTACAATCAAGACTCAAATGAAAAATATAACTCAAATGGAAAACAAACCAATAACAAGTTAAATGGTTATAATACCACGACATCTTGCAATCACTACCTTCAGACATATCCAAAAAGCTCATGTTAAGCCAAAAATCAAAAGATTGCAAGCATAATTCTAGCCCAAGATAAAATCACTGAAACACCAGCAACTACAGGTGCTGAACAGGGTGAAAGAAAGGGGATGTTTTCACTCAGAGTGAACCAGGTATGTGAAACAGATGTGGCTACATATCGACAAAGAGGAACTCTCGCACACTCCATCATCAAATTACGGTTCACATCAACTAGTAGCAAATAACTGCAGATCTAACAAGAACAAAAAAGTTTTCTTTTGGAAGCTACTAAGGCTAGAATGTGCTTAAACAGGTACCTTTCGATGAATAAGGAAGACACACATAGGTGATCTATGAAAATCCACTCATAGCACGGGATGGTAACAGTGTTATTAAATGCTTGTCCTCTTTAGTCGATAAGATCGACAAACATAGGAAGATCGACTAAAGAAAGTTTAAAAAATACTTGTGTTGTTTGCGGATTCAACTATTATGTGCATCTTAGAGTACGTAGATTTCCTTATCCGGTGTCATATTATTGTTTACGTATTTCAATCAATCCTTTTCTATAGCAATTCAAAATTATTTGGGGGTGTTTACTGACTCAACTATTATCTTCATCGTAGAATACTTGTTTTCCTTATTCGATGCAACATTCGTAGTTATCCTTTTGAATTAATCCTCTTTTTTTTATAGCAACTCAAGAAAATCTCTTCTTATCCATTTATTAGCTTGTTGTTATACAATGGTAATTGTCATTTTTTCACAATTAAATGGATGTTCTTGGATCATGTAAGCCACATTTAAAATTGTTGGATTTAAAAAGGGGGAAAACAAGATATCGAACTAAAAAGATTGTGGATATGCTCTGTAATATTGGGTTTCTTTGACTAGGTCAACAGATGGTGGTGGGACCCACACGAAAAAAAAAAGAATGAAAAGTCAGTAAAAGCAAAGAAAGAAAGAGGGGGTTCGGGAGACTTCCTCCGCCTGAAGAAAAGGAAAAAAAAGAAAGAGAGAAGGGAAAGAAATGAGAGAAGAAAGAAGGAGAAAAGAGAAAGAAGAAAGGGAAAGAAATAAAATCACGTGTGCGCACCACCCGCCGCAAATGCATCACTAAGCTCATTTCACCACGTATCGCAAGGCTAGATATGTCCTCGCCCTTTTTGTTCGACTAATTTGAAACGTTTTCCGTTATTAGGGTTGAAATTCATATTTCAAGAAAAATTAAGCCGCGAACTTAGATTTTGGAGTCGTTGAGCTGAGATTCTTTGGGAGAATGATGATTTAGGGTGTTGTGGAATCGTAGGACTTTACAAAACTGAATTTGATTATGGTTTCCCGAAATAATATTTTCAATTCTGGTTGCTACAGTATGTACGCGAACAGTATACTTCAAGAGCTGATATCTTAATTTTCTGGTCATTGTTTGAGGTTGACCATATTTGGATTTTCTAGTACGTCGAATAAGCTTCTTTTGGACTACAAGACTGCTTGAAACGGACTTCGGTGAAGTGAGTTATGGCCTTATTAGTTCTGCAGTGCGAGCTGTCCACAGTGGACAGCAAAGGGTATCCGCTATGGGCGAGCTTCCGTTGACGTGCAATCGTCGTTTTACTGTTAAATAGGAGTAAATTAGTTGAGTTGTCCATTGGAACATTATATTATTCATTTTTGATCCATTTTCTGTACTTTTGGATAGAAATTCGGACGCGTCGGCTCGATTAACCGTCGCATTTTTTACATTTACCTTCGTCTGGTGAGTGATACTATTTCTTCTTTGACTCATGTAAACTCATGCTTTTCGAGAAAGTATAATATGAGCTTATAATATGATTTGTTCTTTTGAAAAGAAAGTAAAAACGGTGTTTATAGCATTTTTGTTGCATAAAACAAGATCGAACATTTACTGTTGTTTTGTCTATTCAAGACGGTTTGTGATTACTTTGTGCTATTGATTTGAGTTGATGGTGATGTTCATTCTGGCTGAAACAGTTTGTGACAGATTTCTACTATTTGTTTTGAGTTGTTGTGACTTTGTGAAACTCAAGATAACTGTGAACCAGACTGATGGGATTTTGGATATGTGCATACTATTTAGGATATCCTTGTGGACCAAGCCATTGACATTGTAGGTGGAGACCTTCCCGGGGGGAATCTTGGTCGTCCTTCGTCGCAAGCGTTACACATGACCACGGTTAGAGTCTTGAGCATGAGATTAGTTAATAGATAGATCATTGATATGTGTTTTGCTGAGATTAACCAATTGATTAAACCATTGGTATTTGTTTTGCCTATAAATGTGCATTGTGATTGCTCGATCAGCTTAGAAGAAATGCATTACTCACTGAGCCGTGTTAACTCATTCTTTTCATCTTTTTATTTTTCAGACCCAGCGTGTCGCCCGCAGGATGTAAGCGATCGTTAGTCGAGGACATTTTGTTGAGGGGTTTTGTTATAAGTTGTGAGTTGTTTTTGGCTTTGGTGAGTCCATTTTAAGTTGATATTAGACATTTCTACCATTTGGAAGGATATGTGTGTATATCTATTTATGGTTTAGTAGCAAGCTCTGATGTTTGTAACCAAGGAACTTCTTGAGCTTGTATATATGGATATACAAGTTTGTTATCAGGTTGAATTCTGATTAAGTTGAGGCTGCGTCTTTTTGAAAATGGACGGTTGGATCACAGGCCTGTATTATTGTTGTTTTGTGGTGTGACAGTTAGCAAAGTCAATAAGTGGTTTAGGGACACTAAGTGTCAAAGCCTCAACCGAGTCCCAAATCCACCAACAAAAATTAAAGCCTTCATTATGATGTTGTCCCTAGGTTCCTGTAGGTTACAAAATCTATATATCAAACATGAGTCCCGATAGAATACCAATTTTTGCAATCTTGTGTATATTTATGGGCAGATCAACTGCACGCCCCTTTCGTTATATACTGTCATGATTGGAGAAACGACTCTAATAAATTCCTAGTCGTCATCAGTAAATTTATGAGGCAATGTTAAAGAGCAAGTGCCCAATAAGAAGCGTTTCTAAAGCTGTAAAGCATGCCAGATACAAATAAAACACCGCATAATACGGATTAAAGAAACAACAAAAGTTCACGCAAGCACCACAGGTTACATCACCCCATTTAAAGGGCGGAAAGAAGCACACTGGTAGTTGGAAACAACGTCCAACTTCAATACAGCCTGGAGTTATAAAAGAGAGAAATAAATGAGTTTGCCCACAACCAAATTCTAATGGGAATTCGCGGCGACAAGTCAAGGCTCAAATGACAAATATACCTCAAATAGAAAACAAACCAATAACAAGTTAAATGGTTATAATACCACGACATCTTACAATCACTACCTCCAGACATTATCCAAAAATCTCATGTTAAGCGAAAAATCAAACGACAACAAGTATAATTCAAGCCCAAGACAAAATCACTAAATATCAGCGACTACAGGTGCTGAACAGGGTGAAAGAAAGGGGATGTTTTCACTGAGTTTGAACCAGGTATGTGAAACAGATATGGCCACATATCGACAAATAGGAACTCTCGCACACTCCAGCATCAGATTACGGTTCACAAGAACTAGCTGCAAATAATTGTAGATCTAACAACAACAAAAAAGCTTTCTTTTGGTAGCTACTAAGGCTAGAACGCACTTAAACAGGTACCTTTTGATGAATAAGGAAGATGCACGTAGGTGATCTATGAAAATCCACTCATAGCACAGGATGATAACGGTGTTATTAAATACTTGTGCTTTTTGGCCGATAAGATCGACAAAAGAAAGTTTGAAAAAATACTTGCGTTGTTTGCGGATTCAACTATTTTGTGGATCTTAGAGTACGTAGATTTCCCTATCCGGTGTCATATTTTTGGTTATGAATTTCAATCAATCCTTTTCTATAGCAATTCAAAATTATTTGGGGGGTGTTTACCACTCAACTATTATCTTGATCGTAGGATACTGGATTTCCTTATTTGGTGCAATATTCGTAGTTATCCTTTTGAATTAATCCTCTTTTTTTTATCGCAACTCGACAAAAATCTCTTCTTATCCATTATTAGCTTGATGTTCTACAATGGTAATTGTCATTTTTTTTTTTCAAAATTGAATGGATGTTCTTGGATCAAGTAAGCCACATTTAAAATTGTTGGATTTAAAAAGGGGGAAAAAGATATCAAACTAAAAAGATTGTAGATACTCTGTAATAATTGGGTTTCCTTAACTAGGTCAACACATGGTGGTGGGACCCACAGAAAAAAGAAGGAAAAGTCAATAAAAACAAAGAAAGGAGGAGGGGGTTCGGGAGACTTCCTTCGCACGAAGAAAAGGAATGAAAAGAAAGAGAGATAGGAAAGAATGGAGAGAAGAAAGAGGAGAAAAGAGAAAGAAGAAAGGGAAGGAAATAAAATCACATTCTCACACCACCCGCCGCAAACGCATCGCTAAGCTCGTTTCACCACGTGTCGCAAGGCTAGGTATGTCTTCGACCTCTTTGTTCGACTAATTTGAAACGTTTTTCCGTTATTAGGGTTCAAATTCGAATTTATAGAAAAATTAAGCCGCAAAGTCAGATTTTGGAGTCGTAGTGCTGAGATTCCTTGGGAAAATGATGATTTAGGGTGTTGTGGAATCGTGGAAATTTACATAACTCAATTTGGACTTATGGTTTGCCCGAAACAAGATTTTCAATTCTAGTTGCTAGAGTACGCGCGCGAACAGTATACTTCAAGGGCTGATATCTTCATTTTTTCGTTCATTGTTTGAGTTTGACCATTTTAGGACTTTTATAGTACATTGAATAAGCTTCGTTTGGACTATAATGTGGCTTGAAACGGGGTTCGATGGACTGAGTTATAGCGTTATTAGTTCTGCAGTGCGAGCTTTCCACTATGGACAGCAAAGTGTATCCACTATGGGCAAGCTTTCGTTAACGCGCAATCGTCGTTTTATTGTTAAGTAGGTGTAAATTAGTTGAGTCGTCCGTTAGAGTGTCATATTATTTACTTTTGATCTATTTTCTGCACTTTTGCATAGGAATTCGAATGCGTTGGCTCGAGTAACTGTCACATTTTTTCTTTCGCCTTCGTCTGGTGAGCGATACTATTTTTTCTTTGACTTGTGTAAACTCATGTTTTTCTAAGAAGGTATAATATGAGTTTATAATGTGATTTGTCTTTTGAAAAGAAAGTAAAAGCGGTGTTCAGAGCTTTTTGTTGCATAAAATAGAATCGAACATTTACTGTTGTTTAAGCTCGCCGGCCGCGCGGATACCTCGGTTATAAAAAAAAAACATTTACTGTTGTTTTGTCTATTCAGGGCGGTTTGTGATTACTTTGTGCTATTGATTTTGAGTTGATGGTGATGTTTATTCTAGCAGAGACAATTTATAACAGATTTGCGCTATTTGTTTTGAGTTGTAGTGACTTTGTGTTGCTCATCATAACTGTGAACCCGACTGATGGATTTGTGGTTATGCGTATACTATTTTGGATATCCTTGTGGCCGAGCCATCGGCATTGTGCGTGGAGACCTTGCGGAGGGGGGAATCTTGGACGTGTTTTGTTACAGGCGTTATACGTGACTATGGTTAGAGTCTTGAGCATGAGATTAGTCATTAGATAGACCACTGACATGTGCTTTGGCTGAGATTAACCAATGATTAAACCCTTAGTATTTGTTTTATGTTATTAAATGTGCGTAGTGATTGGTTTGATCCGCTTATTAGAAACGTATTACTCACTGAGGTCTGTGTTAGCTCATTCCTTTCATTTTTTTGTTTTTTAGATCCAGCGAGTCGCCCGTAGACATGAGCGATTGTTATGGAGGACAATTTGTTGGGGTCATTTTGTTATAAGTTGTGAGTGATTTTTGGCTTTGGTGAGTCTCTTAAGTTGATATTAGACTTTCTATCATTTGAAAGAATATATGTGTATATCTGTTTATCGTTTAGTAGCAAGATCTGATGTTGTAACCAAGAAACTTTTTGAGCCTGTATATATGGATATACATGTTTGTTATCAGGTTGAATTCTGATTATGTTGAGGCTACGCCCTTTTGAAAAAGGGACGGGCGTGTCACGGCCCCGTATTATTGTGGTTTTGGGGTGTGATAGTTAGCGAAGTCAACAAAAGACTTAGGGACACTAAGCGCTAGAGGCCTCAACTGAGTCCTAAATCCACCAATAAGAATTCGAGCCTTCATTATGGTGTTGTCCCTAGGTTCCTGTAGGTTACAAATCTGTATATCATAGGTGAGTCAAGATAGAATACCAGTTTTTGCAATCTTGTGTATATTTATAGGCAGATCACTGCACGCCCCCTTCCTCATATATTGTCATGAAGGGAGAAATGATTCTAATAAATTCCTAGCCATCATCAGTAAAATTACGGGGCAATGTTAACAAGCAGATGCCCAGTCAGAAGCGTTTCTAAGCTGTAAAAACATGCCAGATACAAATAAGACAACACAGAATACGGATTAAAGAAACAACAAAGTTCACACAAGCACCACAACTTACATCACCCCATTTAAAGGGCGGAAAGAAGCACACTGGTAGTTGGAAATAAGGTCCAGCTACAATACACCTGGAGTTATGAAAGAGAGAAACAAATGAGTTTGTCCACAACCAAATTCTAATGGGAATTCGCAGTTACAAGTCAAGACTCAAATGACAAATATAGCTCAAATGGAAAACAAACCAATAACAAGTTAAATTGTTATAATACCACGACATCTTACAATCACTACCTCTAGACATTATCCAAAAAGCTCATGTTAGTTAACGCGCAATTGTTGTTTTATTGTTAAATAGGAGTAAATTAGTAAGTTGTTCGTTAGAGTGTCACATTATTCATTTTCGATTCATTTTCCGTACTTTTGGATAGGAATTCGGATGCGTCGGCTCGAGTAACCGTTGCATTTTTTCTTTTGTCTTCGTTGGTGAGTGATACTATTTCTTCTTTGACTTGTGTAAACTCATGTTTTTTTGAGAAGGTATAATATGAGTTTATAATATGATTTGTTCTTTTGAAAAGAAAGTAAAAGCGGTTTTTAGAGCATTTTGTTGTATAAAACAGGATTAAATTTTACTGCTATTTTATCTATTCAAGACGGTTTTTGATAACTTTGTTCTATTGACTTTGAGTTGATGGTGATGTTCATTCTGGCTGAGACAGTTTATGACAGATATCTGCTATTTGTTTTGAGTTGTTGTGACTTTCATTGCTCAAGATAACTGTGAACCCGACTGATGGGTTTGTGGGGATGTGCATACTATTTAGGATATCCTGGTGAGCTGAGCCATCAGCATTTTGGTGGAGACCTTACCAGGGGGGAATCTTGGTCGTCTTTGTCACAGGTGTTATACGTGACCACGGTTAGAGTCTTGAGCATTTGATTAGATAATGGATAGACCATTGACATGTGTTTTGCTGAGATTCACCAATGGATTAAACCATTGGTAATTGTTTTGCGTATTAAATGTGCATAGTGATTGTTCGATTTGCTTAGAAGAAATGTATTACTCACTGAGCCGTGTTAGCTCATTCCTTTCATCTTTTTTGTTTTTCAGATCCATCGAGTCGCCCGCAGGACGTGAGCAATCGTCAGTGGAGGACAATTTATTTGGGGGGCTTTTGTTATAAGTTGTGAGTTGTTTTTGACTTGATAAGTCCCTTTAAGTTGATATTAGACGTTTCTACCATTTGGAAGGATATGTGTGTATATCTGTTTATGGTTTAGTAGCAAGCTCTGATGTTTGTAACCAAGGAACTTCTTGAGTTTATATATATGGATATACATGTTTGTTATCAGGTTGAATTCTAATTATGTTGAGGCTGCGTCCTTTTGAAAAAGGGCTCTGTTAGCCCCGTATTATTATGGTTTTAGGGTGTGACAGTTAGCAAAGTCACGAAGTGGCTTTGGGACACTAAGTGTCAGAGGCCTCATCGAGTCCCAAATCCACCAACAAGAATTAGAGCCTTCATTATGATGTTGTCCCTAGGATCCTGCAAGTTACAAAATCCGTATATCAGAGGTGAGTCGAGATAGAATACCGATTTCTACAATCTTGTGTATATTTATTGGAGATCAACTGCACCCCCCCTTCCTCATATACTGTCATGAAGGGAGAAACGACTCTAATAAATTCCTAGTCGACATCAGTAAAATTACGAGTCAATGTCAACAAGCGGGTGCCCAGTCAGAAGCATTTCTAAAGCTGTAAAAACATGCCAAATACAAATGAAAGAGAGAAACAAATGAGTGCGGAAAGAAGCACACTGGTAGTTGGAAACAAGATCCAACTACAAAACAGCCTAGAGTTATAAAAGAGAGAAATAAATGAGTTTGTCCACATCCAAATCTAATGGGAATTCGCGGTTACAAGTCAAGACTCAAATGAAAAATATAACTCAAATGGAAAACCAACCAATAACAAGTTAAATGGTTATAATACCACGATATCTTACAATCACTACCTTCAGACATTATCCAAAAAGCTCATGTTAAGCCAAAAATCAAAAGACCGCAAGCATAATTCTAACCCAAGACAAAATCACTGAAACACCAGCGACTATAGATTCTGAATAGGGTGAAAGAACGGGGATGTTTTCACTCAGTGTGAACCAGGTATGTGAAACAGCTGTGGCTACATATCGACAAAGAGGAACTCTCGCACACTCCATCATCAGATTACGGTTCACATCAACTAGCAGCAAATAATTGCAGATCTAACAACACAAAAAAAGTTTTCTTTTGGTAGCTACTAAGGCTAGAACACGCTTAAACTGGTACCTTTCGATGAATAAGGGAAGATACACGTAGGTGATCTATGAAAATCCACTTATAGCACGGGATGATAATAGTGTTATTAAATGTTTTTGCTCTTGGTCGATAAGATCGACAAATCATAGGAAGATCGACAAAAGAATGTCTTTTTAAAAAAATACTTGCGTCGTTTGCTGATTCAACTATTATGTGCATCTTAGCATATGTAGATTTCCTTATCCGGTGTCATATTTTTGGTTATGAATTTCAATCAATCCTTTTCTATAGCAATTCAAAATTATTTGGGGGGTGTTTACTGTCTCAACTATTGTCTTCATCATAGAATGCTAGATTTCCTTATTCTGTACAATATTCGTAGTTATCCTTTTGAATTAATCCTCTTTTTTTTTTTATTGCAACTCAAGAAAATCTCTTCTTATCCATTATTACCATGTTGTTCTACAATAGTAATTATCATTTTTTCACAATTAAATGGATGTTCTTGGATCATGTAAGCCACATTTAAAATTGTTGGATTAGAAAGGGGGAAAAAAAGATATCGAACTAAAAAGATTGTAGATACGCTCTGTAATAATTGGGTTCTTTGACTAGGTGAACACATGGTGGTGGGACGCACACAAAAAGAAGAAGAAGGAAAAGTCAATAAAAGCAAAGAAAGGAAGAGGGGGTTCGGGAGACTTCCCTCGCACGAAGAAAAGGAAAAAAAAGAAAGAGAGAAAGGAAAGAAAGGAGAGAAGAAAGAAGAAAGGGAAAGAAATAAAATCACGTGTGCACACCTCCCGCGCAAATGCATCACTAAGCTTGTCTCACCACGTGTTACAAGGCTAGGTATGTGCTCGCCCATTTTGTTCGACTAATTTGAAACGTTTTCCGTTATTAGGGTTCAAATTTGGATTTATAGAAAAATTAAGCTGCGAAGTCAGATTTTGGAGTCGTTGAGCTAAGATTCTTTGGGAAAATGATGATTTAGGGTGTTTTGGAATTGTGGGACTTTACAGAACTCAATTTGGACTTATGGTTTGCCCAAAACAAGATTTTCAATTCTGATTGCTACAATATGCACGCGAAAAGAATGATTCAAGAGCTGATATCTTCATTTCTGGTCATTGTTTGAGGTTGACAATGTCAGGACTTTTGTAGTACGTCGAATAAGCTTCGTTTGGACTATAAGATGACTTGAAATCGAGGTCGGTGGAGTGAGTTATGGCCTTATTAGTTCTACAGTGCAAGCTGTCCACTATCGACAGCAAAGGGTAATTGCTATGGGCGAGCTTTCGTTGAGGCGCAATCGTCGTTTTATTGTTAATTTGGTGTAAATTAGTTGAGTTTTCCATTAGAGTGTCATAGTATTCATTTTTATCCATTTCCTGTACTTTGGGATAGGAATTCAGACATGTCGACTCAAGTAACTGTCGTATTTTTTCTTTTCTCTTCGTCTGGTGAGTGATACTATTTCTTCTTTTACTTATGTAAACTCATGGTTTTCTAAGAAAGTATAATATGAGTTTATAATGTGATTTGTTCTTTTAAAAAGAAAGTAAAAGCGGTGTTTAGAGCATTTTTGTTGAATAAAATAGGATCGAACATTTATTGCTGTTTTGTCTATTCAAGACGGTTTGTGGTTACTTTGTGCTATTGATTTTGAGTTGATGGTCATGTTCATTTTGGCTGAGACAGTTTGTGACCGATTTTTGCTATTTGTTTTGAGTTGTTGTGACTGTTGCTCAAGATAACTTTGATGACTGATGGGTTTGTGGGTATGCACATCTATTTATGATATCCTTGTGGGCCGAGCCATCAGCATTGAGGAAGAGACCTTGCGGGGGAATCTTGGTCGTCTTTTGTCACAGGCATTATACGTGATCACGGTTAGAGTCTTGAGCATGAGATTAGTCAATGGATAGACCATTGACATGTGTTTTACTGAAATTAACCAATGGACTATACTCTTGGTATTTGTTTTGTGTATTAAATGTGCATAGTGATTGTTCGATCGCTTAGAAGAAATGTATTATTCAATGAACCGTGTTAGCTCATTCCTTTCATCTTTTTGCTTTCAGATCCAACAAATCGCCTGTAGGACGTGAGCGATCATTAGTGGGGGACATTTTGTTGGAGGGCTTTTGTTATAAGTTGTGAGTTATTTTTGGCTTTGGTGAGTCCCTTTAAGTTGATATTAGACGTTTCTACCATTTGGAAGGATATGTGTGTATATCTGTTTGTGGTTTAGTAGCAAGCTTTGATGTTTGTAATCAAGGAATTTCTTGAGCTTATATATGTGGATATACATGTTTATGATCAGGTTGAATTCTGATTAAGTTGAGGCTGCGTCCTTTTGAAAAAGGGACACCATGTTACAACCCCGTATTATTGTGGTTTTGGGGTGGAACAATTAAGGAAGTCAACAAGAGGCTTGGGGACACTAAGTGTCAGAGGCCTCAACCAAGTCCGAAATCCACCAACAAGAATTAGAGCCTTCATTATGATGTTGTCCCTAGGTTCCTGTCGGTTACAAAATCTGTATAGCAGAGGTGAGTCAAGATAGAATACGGTTTCTGCAATCTTGTGTATATTTATAGGCAGAACAACTGCACGCCCCCTTCCTCATATACTGTCATGAAGGGAGAAACGACTCTAATATATTCCTAGTCGACATCAGTAAAATTATGAGGCAATGTCAACAAGCAAGTGCCCAATCAGAACTGTTTCTAAGGCTATAAAAACATGCTAGATACAAATAAAACACCACAGAATATGGATTGAAGAAACAACAAAAGTTCACGCAAGCACCATAGCTTACATCACCCCATTTCAACGGACTGGAAGAAGCACATTGGAATTTTAGCCAATTTAGTCTTAAACATTTTTTTGTGTCAATTCTATCCTAAACATTTTGCATTTATGCCAATTTATTCTATCTGATAAATTTTGGCTAGCCAATAGTGACGTGGATGCCAGTTGACGCTGACGTAGATAATTTTATTAGTTTTTTAATAATTTTCAAACTATTTTTATTTTATTTTTTTCCCTTACCTTTGTTCTCTTTCCTTTTTTTTTTTATTTTCTCCTTTCTTCTTCCTCGTACCCTTTCTTCTTCATCCTTTCAATTGTCGATGTGGCAACCAGGATTTTTAATTAGTTTTTTCTTTAGAAAAATCATTAAAAATACAATAAAAATTCATAAAATTTGAAAGCCTTGGCAAGCTAAGGAATCAATTTTGAACAAAACATATTTTTCAAAAAAATTTCAAATTTTTGGAATTTCTTTTAATTAGAAAATAACCCAAAAATAAAAAAATAGTATATATGACCAGAAAAGCATAAAAATAGTGAGTAGTGTTTTTTTTAAATTTCTAACCTTTCTCTAAATCATTACTCCTTTTCACTACAAGCATTGAATCACTCTTGATCGAGCTGACCTTGCTCTGATACCAAAACTGGGGTTGTTACGTCCCGAACCTCCATGAGCGCGCAACATTTGCACAATGACGATCGATATATGCAACATCCCAATACTATTGCCGACCTAGAAGCCTTAATATCCAAATTAAATGCTAGCGTAAGTGATACATTACCGCTGATAACAAATGAGCAAAGACTAGCGCAAGCATAACACCTTATATATATATATATAAAATCTCAGCTCTATATTACACGTGAATATCAACTTCACAAAGATTAACAATAAAAAACAACCCAGGGCGACCACATTCATCAACAACCACCGATTCAATATCAATTGTCCTTGCCAACTGGGTACTCCGCCACATGGATATTAAATCTTATGGCATCATTGCCATACTTATGTCCTAGGGTCTGAAAGGTGGGGGAAATCATTGTGAGAACACATCTCAGTAAGCTCACCTCTAATCTCACTCAGGATATTACATACCTTCAGATCCAACTAGATGCTCGGGTCACAGAAATAAAAACAAGGGTAAACAAAAAAATGGCTTATCATCGAAATAATCAGGCACGCCAATAATTCATATCTACATAGAGATCAACAATGCAAATGCGTACACATTCATGCTCAAATTCCAGTCTCGACTCTCTAGCCAACTCGACCCGCATTAAACGCACCAGGTCCGACCAACGTATCGTACGCATCAGGTCCGTGCCCTTTTTTGCACTAAAATATGCATTTTAGGCCCACGATATCTCAATAATTGACCATAAATACAAATGGATAGCATGTGAACAGTATTCTAGGCTCGTGAACAGTACTTAGGGTATCGTGAACAGTGATTTCAAAATACTATTTGGCCCGTTTTTGCTCTAAATATCTCAGAAATCCATTTTTCGGTACCCCGAACCTCACGGACCCACATCAACCACCACTAACAGCATATATTCAGCTAAGACAATAACATACCAAGCCTAAATAATATACCATAGCCTCACCACAGAATCGATTTGCATAAATACGCCAACTCTGGTAATTTTTCTTAACCCGATTTACCTCAAATCGGACCCTAAAGTCTATCCAAGAATCATCTAACATCCTACTCAAGGTTTAGGGGGTTGGCTTACCTCGAAGAGGCTGATTCTAAGCCGGACGAGTCGATGGAATGACGAACGACTTAGCGACGATCGGTAGAGCACGACGGCTGCAGTGGAATACGATAAAACACAAGGAAACCGGGGCTGTTCTAGGGCTGAACAGGGTGGTTCACGAGCTGAAATTAATATTTTCGCATGAAAATGAGCTCTATGGGTCTCTGGGGTTAACATATATCAACATGAGCAATATGTCAAATTCACGTAACAAAAACTAGTTCGTCGACTGAAACGGAAAAGCAGATTTGAAAGGACAAAGGACCTCGAATCTAAGTGATTCAAGTTCTGTGAACTCATCTCAGATAGGAATATGAAATAACCAAAAATCATAAAAATCTAACGGTCGGATTTTCGTTGGCGACCAGTTGAAGTTGACGGAAGAAATCTGGAGCCAACAAAGAGAGAGAAAAAAAATCGAAAATTTAGAGAGAGAGAGAGAGAGAGAGAGAGAGAGAGAGAGAGAGAGAGAGAGAGAGAGAGAGAGAGAGAGATCTAGTGGTAATTATGGAGGAGAGAGAGTGGTTTGATCAATAAATATCTTGAGGATAATTATCTCTAGTGACTATTCACCTAAAGCGACATAAAGCTGAACGAATGGACTAATTTTTGGACTATCAATGAATTTTCGGACTGATAAGGGTTTGGACACCAATAATTTCGATCAAACTAGTCAAATTGTTCAAAAAGATGACCGATGAGACATTTCTCGAAATTCTTGAAATTTCAAGACCGATGGGGGCTCAATCGGTGCTGATTTGCTCAACTGCGATAGGAAAATAACTTGAAATGCCACTGAATAATTTTTCTAGTTTTGCTAAAATTATTAACACCCTCTAGTCATGGATTCTAGCACAAACCAAGGGTAAAATGGAAATTTTCAATTTTTCCCTTTTCTCTAAGTATTCCAATGCCAAGCTGCCAATTCACGCATTTTGAGGCGATATCCAATTTCAATCTCCGTAACACTCTTGAGAGTTGATTGTCCTATTTTGGAACTCAATTTGTGGCCTCATTCATAAGACAACAGTTATAAATAAATTCTCAAACTAACGGGTGAATTTTAGAAGTTACGCATATCGACCATTTGGTCCATGTGCTTATATTCCTAGCTAGCCTTTTCCCTTTGGTTAGTTATCTCAGAGTGGCCAGCTTCAAATGAGATTTATTTATAGCGCCTCCATGAAATAACCATTATGTATTTAAATTCCAAAAAAAGGGATCAAAACTCAAGATGTCACAATTTTTGTCTCTTAATCTTCAAAAATCTTATGTTATTTCAACTTATAAACGTCTAAAATTCGGGATGTTACAGACCAAGTCAACGTGCTGATGTGGCGTTTGACGTGGCTTGCCAAGTCAGCACCACGTCAGACGTTAACCGAGTCAACCTGCTGACTGGACTTCGTCTTCTTCGCTGGGCTGAAGTACGATGGACGGCCGAGACTCCCGGTGGCGATCTAACGGTGAAACCTCTACCAAATGAGACAAAATTGGTCTCAATCGATTTGCATCAACAAGCAGAACAACATTCCTAAAAATAAGCTCATTCCAAGCAATAGAACTTGACTAATCAAGCTTACACAGAGAGCTTCCATGGTAACTCGAGTATGTAGCACAGGCCATATCAAACTAATTCCAACATCAAGCATACTCAAACGGAGTTCAAGAGACTTACTTGCAAGTCCGATTGACCCAGTTTTGGCTAGCTTAACCTAGGGGAACTACAACAGGTTTGGAGTTTTTCGATGCTCGGCCAAGGAGTTTTTATGCATGATCAAGATTCAAGTGAAATGGAAACGAGCTTAGAGAGGTCCATAGATGGAAATGCCCATATATCAAGAGATAATCAACGAAATATTGATCTACCATAATTGCATAGCTTCAAAGTCGAGAATGGTGTTTACTTGATTTAACGATGAAATGGCACGTTGCGAGACTCGAGAGCTTATGCGAAGTAATGCGAAGCTTCAGAGGAGATTCAATGGACAAAGTGTGGTATGGATCGTCTTGAATTAGCCTCTAAAGTTCTCGGCCTCCTCTCCAATGGCGACGATGAACCTCTTTTCTTAGGAAACCTCTCTCCCTCCTTCTCTCTCTCTCTCTCTCTCTCTCTCTCTCTCTCTCTCTCTCTCTCTCTCTCTCTCTCTCTCTCTCTCTCTCTGGCTTCTGCGTTCTCTATTATCTAACCTCCTTCTCGAATGAGAATCTTCTCCCCTTTTATCCCTTTTGGGAATTCAGTTGCCCCCCTCCCCCCCCCCCCCTTCAATAGAATGAACTTTCCCCCACAAAACAAACGTTCACAGGAGAACCAAAAACTTCCATGGTCAGCCCAATCAAAGCGGTGCTCCCACAGAAAGCGTACAAGTACAGCGGACGGAACGTTTTAAAGAAGCATGGTGCCTCGGTACAGAGCATCTCTCTTTCGAAATTTGATAACGTTGATGCATTGTATTAGGAACTAAGGAATTGATTTGGAGATGATTGCCAGCAAGTGCCATCTTCCACCCCATCGCTAGGGACCAACCGTCATCCACCAATCCATTCATAGCATCGTTAAGCCCCCCTGCACCATTTCTAGCTACATGTTCTCTAAGCGCTGCAGGTTGCCTTCCCTGGCTAGAAACATCAGGCTACGAAATTTCTTGAGGTATCTACCTGAGTTGTAGCAGAGTTACCACTGTTGTCTTCTGAGCAAGCATTATGGAGGACTCCTACGATGGGCGCAGTTCGTTAGGCACACTTCATGGCTCTAGATTCATAGGATCAACAATGCGTATGATTGAATCACCTTCCTTTGCAAGGTTGGATGAGGGAACCTCTTGGAAGGACTTCAGCCCTCACAAAATTTGAAGATGACGGCTCTGATTGGCCACCCGTACTCGTAGTCAATGACCTCTCACATATGAAATTGTCCAAAAATCATGTGTTCCTACCAGAGTCATTGGAACATAAATCTGCATGTAAACAAGTTCAATGGTTCAACCATTTTCGGCAGGAAACTACGGTGAAGGCTTCATGACTCCAACAGTCTCGGACCATGAAGGATGATCCTCGAGGGTCTCGACAATCTTGTTTGGTTCTAAACTAATAGGACCATCGGCTCAAGCAGCCACTATGCTGCAACTTTGTGAGATGGTGAAGATTCCAACCGAATCCGGATCAGGTAGATCTTCAGGCAAGAGGTGCCACCGTATCAGGCATTTTGAACTTCTTGGGCACATAATTGGTCTTAGCTTGATCAATTGGAGGAGGATTCTAAATCAAATCAAGCATGGCATCATCATCAACAGCCATAATTTTGCTCTTTTCAGTAGCTTGCTTCGGCTACGTACCTCAGTTTGCTTGATGTCATTTTCTGAGGTTCTGCACTTCACTTAGTTCGGACATTTAGAACACGTGCGACAGGTGATTGTCGACGATCATAATCACCTGTTTTGAAGAATGAGACGTCAGATGCACAAGGTTCCAAGAAAACCGATCCACGAAAATGATCTTTTTATTTTATTGATCCACTAAAGAACTAAAGTCCCCAACATATACTAGGCGATAAATGACATCAAACTTCCTAGAGAAGGAAGACATCAAATGAACTAAGCGAGGATAAATTCGAGCCACTTTTCAAACTACTTGATCTAAATACAATTGGAGACCACTACCTTACGCAACTGCTTGTTCTCTTTGGTAATGTGCTTGGGTGTTCCTCTGCTTTCTCCGCCTTCTCTTAAGACGTTGATCTCCGCTTAGACGCATTGGCTTTACATTCACGTCCAGGATATTTGGGAGCAGCGTGATTGGGGTCTTGTGTCGACGAATGTACCGAGTTGTGGCATAGTAATGATGAGAGTATGTAACAGAAGTCCGATACTTTCGTCCGAGGAGATTGTCAAGAGGGGAACCTAAGTCAGAGCCCCGTTAACATATTCAGTCAAACCAATATTCACTTAAAAGCTTAAACTACTGAGTTATGGGTCAACATTGATATATTAACTGCTCTATAATATATTCACTGCTCTACATCACTTCGATTCTCCAATGTGGATTTCTTTAACACAACTCTCACACTACTTCGATTCTCTAATGTGGAATTTCTTTAACACAACTCACTCACATGTGTATCCTAACAATCTCCCCCATCACGTATAAGCTCAGTGTTAGGTCCACTCTCCCTCAATTCACGTATTCTTTCACATCAACTTATCTCAAGCTGAATCTCCATCAAAGCCCAACTTCACAACCATGAAGTCTGCTATCGGGTCCGCCCAGAAATCGAACTATCAACTTTGAGACCATTTGATGGAAGTACACAGCACAAATTCGACACCTTTGCTGGGGAGATTACTAAGAAGGAGCCTAAGTTTAAGTCCGTTAACATTCCAGTCAAATACACATTCACTCAAAAGCTTAAGCTAATGAGTTATAGGCCAACATGGATAATATTAACTACTCTACACCATTTTGATTTTTCGATGTGGGATTCCTTAACACAACTTACTTACATGTGCATTCTAACTAGGGGTGATCGGTTTTCGGTCCAGTGTAATTTCCATCAAGAACCCAGAACCGGCCGGTGTCCGGTTCCAATTTTTCTGAATCGGAATCGGACCGCTTGTCCGATCTGGTTCCCGGGTAATACCATTGGACCAGCAACATGACAAAAAAATGCACCATATTGCAAATGAAATTAGAATACACTCGGGAAGACTGAAAAGCATAAGACTTTTCCATTCTTGGAGCCCCAATAATGGGGTTGATGGAAATAAATCAAACTGCAATTTTGTTTCTTCTCAGCAATAATCTTCTCATGTCAGAACGTAAAAAGGTTTCATTCTTGCAATATTTTGACAATGCTTCAATGCTCTTAAAACCAAAACATTTTTCACTCAAGCAATAAAATCATAACACAAGTCAAGCAATTTTCCAACTCCTAAAGCACAAAATTCAAGAAACGAAGCGAACCAACGACATTTCATCATCATTTCAGCGAGCTTAACAAAGAAATTCACATGATAAACTGTAAATAAGGAAGCTATAAAATTAGAGTTGCTTTTAAAAATTTTAGGTGTTAGCAAGGGAGAACCGGACCGGACCTCTCTAGAACTAGGAATCGGACCACAGGTCCCTATCCGGTCCATGCGGTCTCAGTCCGGTTGCTCCGATTTGCTCACCCCTAATTCTAACAAGTAAGTCTTTTCTTTCCCTCAAGCTCATCCGTGGGCCCCCTTTGTAATCATGGTTATTGCAGGTGAATTGGACTTGGAACCAACCCAGCTTGAGAGGCAGCGACACATCTTGCACAACCTAGTATTGGCATGCTACACGGGGCGGGTAATAGGAAGTTGCACCAATGATCCCTAGTAGCAGGATTGGCACATCATTGCCGTGGGAGAGGCGTGCCTCACAAACTTGGAACCATGCAGCTTGCCATGGGAAACCTTTGGGACTTGAATTTTTTAGAAAGCTTATCCATTTTGAATAAGAGAGATTCGTTGAAAGATCTTTAAGGGTTTCAAACTTTTCAATAGGATGACTAATTTCTTGCAAGCGCATATGCATATTGAACTTCTTTGTATGAGAAAAGAATCAAATTGGTAAGAGTTTGTCAGGAGCATGAATTTCTTCATTTTGCTTAAACCGAGTAAGAGACAAGAATGTTTGACTAAAACAATGTTGATAAAAATGCATTCCGGTACATACTTGCCTTAATACCCATGCAATGAGGGGTCAGTAACATTCTTACTATGAGGGAAGGCTATCAATCTAAAGAAAGCTAAAAGACAAACCCAGCTCATTTGAAAAGTTGTAGCATTTGAGAAACATGGGGTTAGGAAATAGAGTGGACATGCATTGCAATTCTCCTTCAAAGCACTCTTTATTTCATCTTTACTTACTCTTAAGAAATCAAACAAGACCGACATAGGCTCTATTCCAAGAGGCGCACTAACCAATTTGAGCACCAAAGGCTTTCTAATGGCAACAATATATTCTTCAAAAGTCGGAGTCAGCTCATGTTTACCAAATATGAATGGGGATGTTTGGGGGCATAAATAAAGTGACTGTGCTTGCACGATGTCACTTTTGATGTTGATGTCGAGGAGAGGAATGAGGTGGCCGAGTTTGCTCCTTACATAGGTTTGGTCATCACGGTCCAATTGGTCCCTAGTTTGAGCTATATTGAATATGTTATTACTGCATCATCAAGGGCACTCCCTTGAATTTTGATACTGCATCCACACTGCCTATTGGTTCTTTCGTGCGAATCCTAGTCCTCCAACATGGTTCCTTTTATTCGAAATAAATGGTCGCTTTTCAATTTGCATAGGTCTCTTGTCACGGCGAAAGTTAGATCAGGAGACTTGTTGATAAGACCTCGCTTGAATAGTCGTCGTCGCTGCTAGCTCTACTAAATCCTTCTCCACAAGTTTTGCATGCTCGTACAGGTCATTATAATCCTTTAGTTGCTTCAAATCTTAGGCCTCAATCCATCTCGAAATATCTTAGTCTTATCCTGCTTGTCTTCAACTAGCTTGGGATTGAACCTTGACAATTCTGCACACTTCACTTTGTACTGGTCCACTTTAGTATCATTTTGCTTCAATTGCATGAATTCCATCACCTTCTTGTCTTGAGCACAATCCAAAAATCTTTTCTGAAGAGTGTCTTGATAAAACCACTCCTAGTGACAATAGTATCAATTGGGAACATCATTTCTTTAGATGCTCTCCACCAAAAAACTGGCATTCCCTTGGAGTTGGTAGTAAACTAAAGCTGTCTTATCAACACCATTGCATCTTGATAAAGAAAAAATCTTCTCCATCCCGTTGATCCATGATTTCGATTCTTCAGGATTCCCTACTCTAGCAAACCTTAGTGGCTTTTGTTGGAGAAACATCTCATAAAATATTTTGATAATTTCCAAACTATGCTTTGTTATTTGATTTACCTTTGGTGTGCGGATGCTTGATATATGTGGCTAAGGATCATTTGTTGCCTATTCATTAAATATCAGGTGGTAGCTAAAGCATTTTGGTTAAAACAGCCGCTGAAGAACTCAAAAGATGTGGTCACCAACTATTTGATATCGGATCTTGAAAGATCAGGTCAGACAAGCTGTATAAAGTACAAATGTGATGATGTTTGAAAAAGATTAGCTGAAGTAACCAAAGCTGGACAGGAAAAGCCAACAAGATGATTTCTATCTTCCCAAGAATAGTGCATTGTTGTGTCAAAGAACTGTCAATGTGAAACAGTGCATCAACACCTATTTTAGGCAAGTCCAGTCTAACTTGAAAGAAAGCTGCTTCGGCATGAGGATAAGGTGTCCCATCGAAGTCCAATGGCTATTATTGCATTCTATCTCATCATATCACATTCTGTTCTTCGATATTTGAGAATCACTATCAATATCTCGGTGTAGGTCTGGGATAACCCTTTGTTCCATAATCCTAGGGTGGGGCTATTTACAACTAGCCAATTAAGAATTCTTCTCTGAAGCTATTCAAATGGCTAGTACGATGAAGGCTTTAAAAAGAGGAGTTGGTAAAGGCTAAAGCAGAACCAATCATTCGAAGGAATTGGATATCCAAAGTGCTCTAGAAGTGGTTCTAATTTAAAAGCGTTAACTGAGATATATCTAGTGATCATTTATAGCCTTGTGATCGTGCAAATCAAGCATACATTTTTAAGTAGTAAGGTTGTATCAAGATAGTGTGATCTATCATGTGAAAGATCAGCTCACGTATTGTTTGTAACTTGTAAGGCAATTCACTAGTGCATTCCAGCTCGTGTTGTGGCTATTAGTTGTGTGGAGTGGACATAGGCTTGGGATATAAGCTGAACTACTATATATTTGGTGTGCTGATATTTTCTAAGTCTTTATTCTGTTTGCACACACTCAGATACTATTGTGTGAAACATTTTCTCACTCAATCTTTTTCTTATCACCTACCATTTTCTGTTTTGTTTAGAAAAGTTTCAAAACAACTTATTCGCCCCCTCTAGGTTGCATTGTTAGCCTCAACAATTGGTATCAGAGCTCTGTTGCTATTTGAAGTGTATTTCTTTAGAGCATAGACATCCTTATCATGGCTGACTTTAATGGTTTTATGAGCAATGAATTCGCAACACCTAATAAGCCTCTGTACTTCAATGGAAGTAACTACAACTACTAGAAAAACAGGATGTTCGCCTATCTTGATGCTTGTGATCAAGACATGGGGAGTGTGATTCAAGACGGCGAAGAAGTTCTAGCTGCGCTTGCTCCTATTCTCGCTACAAATACCGCTGGACAACTAGTTGCTGAAAATATTGATCTAGTTGCAGTTGCTGCTGCTGCTCGTCTTGAAGCAACTTGGACAAAAGCCGCTCTCAACTCTCAAGCAAGACATCTTCTCTACTGTGCTTTATCTCCATATGAATTTAATTGTATATCTTCTTGTGTTTCAACTAAACAAGTATAGGATTGCCTCTAAGTAATTTATGAAGGCACCGATCGTGTGAAAGAAACCAAGATGAACATTGTTCGTGATGAAAATCTCATGAAACAACAAGAGAAATGTTCATAAGATTCACTGAGATAATGAATGGCATGGCTGGTTAAGGAAAGATCTTCACAGATGTTGAAAAAGTGAACAAGCTTCTTAGGGCACTTCTAGAAGAAGGGAACGTTGTGAAAAACTCATTTCATGAAACCATGAGAATTCAATCCATCACCTTGAATGAACTCATTGGCATACTAATGTCTTATGAGGCTGAAGGCATGAACAAGCAAAACCTGGCAAAAGTAAGAGAGTTATTGCTTTTAATGATGACCATGAAAATGCAGGAGGTGAGACAACCACTGAAGAAGAAGATAACAACGAAATGGCCCTATTCACCAGGTTTAAAACTCTTATGAAAAAGGGTGAAAACTTCAGAGCAAGAAGGAATCAAAGATTCTCACAAGAAAAGAAATCTTTCAAAGGAAAAGAGGAAAGCAAAGGTAAGGATGTTGTTTGTTTTGAGTGTAGGAAACTAGGGCACATCAAGTCTGATTGTGTAATGCCAGTTTTTAATAGTCCTAATTAATGAAGAAATAAACGAAATGGTTTAGAAAGCTGACTTGGACCAAATGAATTAGGATTCAATCTAAACTACGTCATCGAACGTGGTAGGCCGTATAATGGACAGCGGCCGAGAAACGGCAAACAAGGCCCAGTCCAAATTGAAATAGATTGTCAAGGCCCAACTCCATTTCCCTCGTAAGGACGATGAAAAGGAAATTTGGCTCATGGAATTTTGACCCAAACGCTCGACTGTATTTGAAGATAATTTTTCGACCCAAATTAAATGATCGGCTTCCTTAGTGTACAACTGGAGATTATGAGCCATAAAGCCCATCCAATTACCTACTTACCCATTCATATTGTTCAAGAACCCACTTAAACTCTCAAGATGTGGCCATGCAAAAACTAGAAAAGGAGAGAAGGAGGCCATCTGTCTATTTCTTCTAGTGGGATCTCCTCGATCATATCTCCTACGGACACAGCATTTTCGCACACTTTGCTTCAACGCTTCGTTGAACTCAAGAACCAGCGGCTTAAGGGCAATCTACAAGCCTAACTTGAACGTGCGGCAAAGCTTAAGGCAAGTTGTCTTTTCTAACTCATCTACTAGCTTGTTCAATGTGTGGGCATGGATATCAGTGGTTTAGGTGCTGGTCTGCAAGCTGGCCGAAGTAAACCCGTGGCTGAATGTAATTGTAGGGAAGAAGTCAGGTGAGTTGCGTTGAAGTGCCAAGATTAGCGAGATAGGTCACTTCCTACGGAACAGTGCTGTTTTTGCAATGGGTAGTCAAGTTTGTGTGTTGGACGATCAAATAGCGCTTTTAATGGTGTTGAGCAATGAGCAGTGGTACAATGGAGCGAGTCGTATACTTATGCAGATGTAACATAAAAAATAAAGAAAGAGAAAACTGAACCAGTAGTTGAACCACCACAAAAGAGATGTCCCGCGGGTTTGTTCGATTACAAAAATTCTAAGGTGAAGGAAAGGCATGTAAGCTTAAACTGGACTGCATGTTATTGAGGCCGGCTAGATGAGATTTCTTAGATGTCGGCTATAGGATTTTAGGTGAACGATGGTTGGAAATGGGAGTAACAGTCTGGCCGAGAGGAAGGACAAATGTAGTTTTGGGTCGGCAGCTTTGCATTGCTGCCCGCTGGAATTAGCTGCACCCAAATTCTGTTCTGGTCGGTTGTTAGTCTAAAGAATCTGTTGAGTGATGAGTTGCGGTTGGGCGATAGGACTTTTGGCGATTAAGGAGTCCATGGAGTAGATTCCAAGCCATGAAAAGAAATTTTTTCTCAGTTACTCCCTAGACAAATTGCTTTGCAGCATGATTATTTTCTTTTCATGTAGTTGGCTTGTCTTTTGGATCAAAATTATGATTGTTCATAAGATAGTAAGGTGGACAGGAATGGCTTGTTATGGTGTATCGCGAATATGGTGAGGGAGAAATCGTTACTCTATTAGTGCTTAAGATACGCATCACTCATATGCATGGGCATGGTTTTGCATGTTACAAATACGCATTGATTCAGGCTCATGGCATTAAGATTTACTCTCATTTGTATTTGCCCCATGGAGTTTATGGGAAGACCCTAGTGTGTGTCTGGGTGATCCTGCTATGTGATTGGGCCTCCGAGGCGAAATGAGGCAATGGCGGTATCTTACGTTCGACATGGCCAACTGCGCGACGTTTTCTCCTTTGCCCCATTTAACATGCAATCACTCATGATAGGATCATTGCTATACTTAATAGTTTCTAGAGCAAATATTTTGTTCACCGTATGTCTATGTGCACGATTCCAATCTAATCCAAAGGAGTCACATATCACAGCTATGAAAGGGATCATCAGGTATGTTGGTTCATCACCTAAAAGAGGGTTATGGTATCCCAAAGCCTCAAGTTTTGATTTATTGGGATATTCAGATGCTGACTATACGCGTTGTAAAATTGATCGAAAGAGTACATCTAGTACATGTCAATTGATGGGAAATATATTGATCTCTTGTTTTCAAAGAAGTAAAACTCAGTTGCTCTCTCAACCATCGAAGCTGAGTACATTACACTAGGAAGCTGTTGTGCACAACTTCTTTGGATGAAACAGCAACTTAGTGACTTTGAGGAACAAAACTTGAATATTCTTATCTACTGTGACAACATTAGCACTATATACCTGACCAAGCTTCTTATATTGCATTCAAAAGGAAAGCACACTCAGGTAAAGGATTATTTTATTAGAGATCATGTAAACAACGGTAATGTGTGCATACACTTCGTGGATTCAAAATATCAACTGGCTAACATATGCACAAAGCCTCTGGACAAGCAAGCATTTGAATTTATCATAGAAGAGCTAGAATCTCAAATCCTCCTAAGTAACAAGTTAACTTGGCAAAAGATCCACAGTATCGAAAAAGATCAGGTAACCAAATCTATGCATCGCTCAAACGATCAGGTATGCCTAATCTCTCAAAACTTACTGTTATAGTGCATCGGGAATCACAAAATTTACCTGTTCTGATGAAAAATCTGTTGCGATGACCTTTAATCAGATTTTTCCAACCGTTACACTTATCCTCTTACTTTCTATTAATTATTTTTGAATTATTACCTTTATTTCTCTTGAAAGATCATGTGCTTGTGTCTGGCTATTTATACGGAGCATGTTCTCTTGTGGTTTCTACCATCTTCTCAACTGTCTCTCTCATCCTCTCTTTTTAATTGCTTATCTCTCTCATTCTCGAGGTCGAGAGTCTGAAAATAGGGTATAGAACAACAGTGAGACGAATTTCAGCAAGCTCACCACTAAACCTAGCTCAGGGCGAAGTACATGCTTGGGTCGGCCCTAAACATGCAATTCTAGGTTCTCAGCTCGCCACAACCTGACCAGACTAAACACTACTCAAAGGTCACGACCCAAAGTCACTATGGAGTAGTCAAACAAACATGCAAATCACCATTCAACCCATGACAACAAATACGAATGCTCATGCAATACATGTTCAAGTTCATTTTCTTTTATTCAGCAGCCCAATTATATCACAAGAGAGCCTCAATGCTCGTGCCTCAATACACATCACCCATAATCCATACACTCAAATATACGTCTCCAGTGCGCAAAGACCCAAGTGTACAATAACTCCCAATGCCCCAACCCGCATGGCATCAAATCCAAATCCCAGGTTGGCACCCCTTATCGCTCCAGCTATCCCGTGTCGTGCACGTTCGGGCTCATCATCCTTATCTCGCCGTTTCCCCCTCATTGGGGTGCACCCACCTGCTGCTCGATTTTATTAAATTTCGTGCCACATACTCATGTCAACCATGTATATCCACAAACATATGATGAACAACCAGGCACGTTCGGGCATTTCGTGGGTCGGTTTCCCGCAATCAAGCACAAAGCATTTTATGCAAGCAGACGATTCATTCAAGCATAAGTTCATTATTTTGGACACATTGAGAATCACAACCCGACACTATCCCAACGATAACTACTTCATGTAAACGGTATGTTCGGGTTTAGAATTAGTGCATACATGCCATGGACAACAAATAAAACCACTTTTCCATGCTTGAAACTCATTTTTCTCAAACTTTTCCTCAAGGCATCATGCTTAACCTTCATGAGCAGCCTTAAACCTCGCTTGAACAGCACATTCATGACATGAACAACAACCAACGACACCACAATGGCAACACAAGCAAACGAGTCAAAAAAACCCAACCATTTTCTACCCCAAATCAACCCTAGAACTCATCTAGAGCCTAGCCAAGACATGTTCATCAACCTACTCAAGGTTTAGAGGTTATGCTTACCTCAAACTCGGCTTGAACACTCGAAAACGGGCCAAACAAAGCCCAAACGACGGCGACTCTCGGCGGTGCACCAGCGAGCATTGGCGCCACCGGCGGAGGGTGGCGGCTCATGGGCTGACCTGGCTATCCGGGGTGGATTCTAGGCCTAATAAAGAGAAGAAATGAGGTGAGTGAAGGTTACTCAACACCACAAACGGCGGCGGCTCGCCAGAGGCTCATGATGGCGACAAGCGGTTCGCGAAGACCATGGCGAAGACGGGGCTGATCTTGAGCCAAATGGACATGAGGATAGTTTCTAGAGACTTACTTAGGCCGAACAAGACCAACGGTGGCTCGGCGAGGCAACCGGGCGACAGACAATAGGCGAACGACGGGCGGCGGCTCACGATCAGCTGAGAGGAGGAGGAGGAAAGGAGAAAGAAGAATGAGGGAGAGAGGGAGTTGCAACTGAAAATGGGAGAGGAAGAAGAGAGAGAAAAAGTCTTCTAATTATTTGAAAACAAGTGAGTGGAGTTGGTGGAAGTTGGTGGAAGTTGGTGGGAATGAAATGATGGCTTGAAAGACTCATGATTAACTTGATGTGGTGGATGAAGATTTGATTTAATGGAAATTTGACAAAATCTTATTTGATTTGATGGATTTGATTGATTTGACAATCGACGAGATATTTCCCCGGGATTTGTGCAAAATGCATTGATCGGGCTCGGGCGCGAACGAACTCAGACGTGCTACCATGCTAAATGACATTCTTTCTAAACCATAATATTTCTACTGACTGTTGAGGGAGTTTATTGCAAGTCGGGGCCAAAACGGTCATTTCCCACTTACTATCTTACTTCAGACATCTCGGAGCGAACCAGTCAACTGCTGAACCATTTGGATGATGACCAAATTTCAAAGCGATATTCACAAAGATTTGATTGTCCAGTTTGAAATTCGTTTTGTGTCAAATTCATCAGATAACGACTTCAGTAAAATACTCAGACTAATGGGTGGCTATTAGGAGATACACGTATCGACTTATCAAGTCCACGTACTTTAAAGTCCTGATAGCCTTTCCCTTTTAGTTAGTCATCTCGAGTTGATCAGTCTTGAGTGAGATTTAACTAGAGCGCATCTCTGAAATATCCATTCTATATTACAAATCTCGAAAATGGGTTGAATTTCAGAATGTCACAACATTTATACTTCAAGAATACATAAACCTTCAACAGATTTTTGTCAGGAAAATCGAACTATTCCTCAAGAAGTGTGGCTTTTTGATCCAAGTATATTTGTATCTTGGGATTATCCTATTTTATGGGGTAACATGACAAACATCCAAGAAACTCTAGACTATTTCCACCGATAGAATCAACTATCAGACATATGGATGGATATGGATTTTCAAGACCCATGGGGTGGATCCCTCTCTCAAAATCTCTATGCTCTTCATATCCTTTCTAGCTTTCAGAATAATAATTTCATCTTAAAAGAAAATGTCTCATCTAGTTCACGTAACGTCCTCTCCGATTCCCATGATGATAATTTTAAAAAAGAAGGCAATGGAGAGCCTTTAAAAGAAGCAAAGATAGACTAGATAGCTTAAATCGCTCAAAAGACAACATTGAAGAAGGGTTCTACAAGTTGTTGTGAAGTCTTTTTGTCTTAAAGTTATGTATATTTTTTTTTCAATAATTGACCTATATAGGCAAAGATTGTTCTAAAATATATTGTTCACTAGTCACAGTAGCAACAGAAGTTACTGTTCATGAATAGAGTTGGCATGTTACTATTTATAGATAGTGTCGGATCTGCGAATCCAATGTGTTGATTTTTTTAGCTATATTGTCTATAAAGGCTTCTTGTATCATGTTATAAGGCAGATTAGCCTTCGTCTAATATCAACATGAAGGTTTCTTATTATGAGTTTCTAAATTTCTCCCACTTTTTTTTATTTAAGTATGGTTCATCGACTTTTAGAATCATTTTATTAATTCGGTAGTATAATATAGTTTAGTATACTCTTCACTCACTACTGTATGTGGAACTTATGAATCAGAAATTTTTGACACATTTAGGATTAACCTTCAAAATTGACCCGAAAAATTAAAAGGTAGTTCATTAGAACATTATACTTATTTTCATATTCGTGATTGTTTCCACTTCTTGCTTGATAAATTATATAAAATGTTGAAATGAAAAAATAAAACTTAGAGAAATTGACAAAAATATGTTATAACCAACCTAATTTGGCCATGTGGCCACGGCCTACTTTGGCCAAAATGACCGCTGTGGCCGTGACCTACCTAATTTGGCCAAACTAGCCGCCATGGCCACAGCCTAATTTGGAAAAATAGTCACGCCCGAAATTATTATGACTACTATCGTCGCTTGCCTTTTTATCTGCTATATTTAAATTCACTCTAATAACATGAAGAATGTAACACCCAAAATTTTCTACATTAGTTAGATAATATATATAATATAAATTTTTTCAATCATTCACTTAAATTTTTGAGTTACGTTACGGATTTCACGGTTGTCACTAATTTTTTCATATTTGCGATTTTTTGGAATGCGATTCCTTTGTTTGAATAACATAAAATTGATTATTAAAGTTTTAAGCACGTTGTTGCAATTTCTAAATTTTGTTATTGGTACAAATTTAAAGTGATATCCATGATTTATTATGGGCATAAGAAGAAGAAGAACTATTGCATGAATAGGAATGAGGACAAGAAGAACTATTTGCATTCGATGAAGGAGACTTATTGAAGCATGAAGACAATAAAGTAGTTACTAAAATTATTGAAGAGATCTTCACGTGAAGCTATTTTTATGTTCAAGTATATTTAGTGTAACATCTGTTTTCCCTATAGTAGAATCAAGTAATTAATTATATTATCTTCATTGAATAATTTTTAAAAAAGTCATTATTCGATTTGTCTATAAAATTAGAAAAAAATTATCAAAGAAGTTACTTTTAATTTTACTCAAGAAGTCAACTTCAAGCCAAGAGGAAAGTATAAGGTAATCGTATGATCGATTGAGGAGATTGACGAAAGATCGAATAAGGACCCGGCGAAAAAGATGAATAGTTTGGGACAAAGCATGCCCGGCCCATACATGGCTAGTTCGTGCCACCGTGAGGAAGGCGTGAGTTGGACGAGCCCCATCGACGGCGCCCCAGCCACCATCCTTTGTCAACGGATGGCCAATTCTAAATCCGTCTTTGATTTTTCGAGTTTCAAGAATTAGGATTAATTTAAACATAATTAAGATAATTAATTAATAAATATAGTAATTAAGTTGATTAAACATTCTCAACAATTTGACCAATGGAAAAATGCCAAAAACCTATCCTAGGATCAAAGAGGCATTTGGATCAATTAAAAAATACATGACTACTCTAGGATAGTATGATATCATAAGAGCATAAGTGGTTTTGTAATATGAAGATAAGTAGCTAGCATTAATTATGATTTTAACCCCAAGAAGACTTCACATTCTAAGAAGAAACTTCATTGTAAGATTCAAGACATAATTCTATCATTAAGTGAATAGAATTCAAGAAACTTATCATCAAGTCGTTGACCACAAAAGAAGAATCACAAGCCTTGACCCTCTATAAAAGGGAGTGGTCCCCCTTCTTAAAAGCTATGTGAGCTTTTCCATATTCCCAAATTGTCGACTTCTCTCCCTCTCTTTGCTTGTCGCGCTGCTTAATATGCCATCATTGTCCGCCAACACGCCAACTACCACTTGAACCACTATCTCAATGGCCGTGCACGCCACGCCGTCGCCACATCATTATCGCCACGATGCTACGCCGTTTCATCACCTCTTTCCATTGGTTTGGTTTGGTTTTGATTTTAATCAAATTAGTGTATGGTAAAAAGATAAATGAGATTTCTAAATCTAATGCAATGGTATCCGTTTATTACTTGATTTAATGTCGCATTAACATATGATTGTGTGTGCGTCCATGTGTTTTATGGCAATAACGATAAGTTATTTTGATTAAAAATTACAAGGGGGAGAGAGAGTGAAGAGGGAAGGTCCGGGGTTGTTACAGTTTGTGAGAGATGTCAATTTGGGAGTCGGTAAAAGAGTGAAGAAAGAAGAAGAGAGTATGTGGTCCTAAAATGGGGGACTATTATTAATTTATAAGTAAAAGAGTCCTTACAGAATTAATTATGTCTAGTTACTTATTCTGTTTTTTATTATGCTACTTAACACTTTATATTTAATGTGTTGCTCTAATTCTTAGGTTAATTACTCATCCTTTTTTGATTGGGCCATTTAGCACTTTATATTTAATTTGTTAACACAAGTCTTAGGTTATTTACTTATCATCATTTTATTAGTCCACATATTCATCTTCTAGAAGCAAACTACTTAGTATCATTTTATTGGTCTACCTTGCCATTTTTAAAACTTAACTACTTCAATGCATATTAAATTTTCATCAACTTAATTAAATTATCTCATAAGTAACTAATCTTATTAATCTTCAAGATCCTTCCAAAAATAAGCATCGATGAACGATCCTTTATAAATGGTGGGGTGAAATAGGGCAGAGGACAAAGCAGTCGGTGTTGTCTCTAGGCGACGATATGGCCTGGGCATGGTCGTCCCGCACAATACGGCCCAGCGGTACGCCTTGCTCCGGCTACGTGTTGGCCAGGCGCGAGCAATCTAGCTTCGTCCGTGTCAATCGCTGGCAGGATGTGTCTTTATCTCGGTCCATCTCTATTTTTCGTTTCTTTCTTGCCTAATCCTCGTCGATCCAATTGTCGTTTTGTCCGTTGTACAAATTTCTTGCCATTTATCTTTTGTATGTTCTTTTATAGTATTCAAGAAAATTTCTTAGTCAATTCAAGATATAATACTTTATTAATGAAATATTATCTTATTCCTTACATCTTGAAAATGGTATCTATCTTTATCTCTAAGGTTTGAAAATGACATCTATACTTATCCTAGAGTTAATGGTGAAACTCATCCTTATTCTTTATCTAGTACGAAAATTTTTTGTCGTCACAAAGATTGTGAGAGTGTGTGGCCATGAGTGAAGTGCACTTGAGTAAGATGGCTGTTGGTTAGAGACAAAACAGTTTGAAGGCTTCTTTTTTTATGAATAAATTATCTATTTATTGGCTTGACAAAATAAGGTGTCAATAAAATTCTATCTTGAAATGTATATTTAAACATATAGAAACTAATATTCATTCTATTTAATGATAAATCTGAAAATACTGTTACCAAGTATGAAGACTATAATTTAAGCTTTCTGCAATTATCATGTAAACAATTTAATTAGAATTTTCACTTATGATAAATTTCATGTAATATTTATTTACGTAGGAATTTGTTGGATATCATATAAAGAATATCTAACTTATCATAAAAATTGAAAAAAATAAATTCAATCTAGATAAATTATATAAAGTGTTGAAATGAAAAGATAAAATTTAGAAAAATTGATGAAAATGTGCTATAGCCAACCTAATTTGGCCATATAGCCGTGGCCTAATTTGGCCTAATGGCTACTGCGGCCGCGGCTTAATTTGGCCACTGTGGCGGGGCCTAGTTTGGCCAATAGCCACACCAAAATTATTACAACTACTTTAGTCACTTGCCTTCTCATCCGTCTCTTTTAAATCCACTCCAATAACATAAAAAAAAATGTGACACCCCAAAATTTTCTATATTAGTAATATCAAAAATATAAATTTATTCATTCATTTATTTTAATTTTTCGATTACGCTATGAATTTCAAGGTTACTTTTTTTTTGCATCTGTGATTTTTCAGAATGTGATTCCTTTATTTGAATAATATAAAATTGATTATTGAAGTTTTAAGTTTGTTGTTACAATTTCTGGATTTGACTATTGGTACAAATTCAAAGAAATACACATGATTTATTATGAGTATGAGAAGAAGAAAAATTATTGCATGAATAGAAACGAAGACAAGAAGAACTATTTGCCTTTGATAAACGAAACTTATTGAAGCACAACAACAATGAAGAGATTATTAAAGTTATTAAAGAGATCTTCATGTGAAACTATTTTATATTCAAATGCATTTAGTATATCCAAGCTTTCCTATAGTAGAATAGGGTAATTAATTATGTTATCTTTCTTAAATAAATTTTCTTTAAGAAGCTATTGTTTGGTTTGTCCCGGAAGTCAACCAAAAATTATCTGAGATGTGACATCCCGAATTTCTCACATTAAAAATAATTTAGAGATAAAATAAATCTTTTGGATATGATTTTTAAGAAATTCCTCAAAAATTTCATTAGAAAATATAAATAGTCCCAAACTTAATAATTATGGAACAAACAAAGTAGGAAGGTCAATACGAAGTCAATTATAAGTCAAATTTCTAAAAGATAAAAACGAAGTCAATCACAAGTCAATTTTCTTAAAATAAAAATGAAGTTAATGTCAAGTCAATTAGACCTTTCTAATGGATAAGAACCATGTCATTTTCATGCAATTAATGAAAAGATAATATCGATGTTGTTTTCATGCATTAAATAAGGTTTATTAATTAATCATACAAATGGATCAATCAAATAGGGATAAGTAGCTACTCTAGGAACCTAGAATAATTAGCCTAAATAAATGGATCAATAAGAAGCAAGCTCATTAATGAAACATGGGCTTCAGCCTCCCAACATAACTCTTTAGCTTCGTTGACCACTTCAACTAAAATACAGTAGTCAGATTCTATATAGATTTTCCTTTTCTCCTCTCTCCATGACTCCATCTCTCTCCACGATTCTAGAGAAGTTAGACTCTTCTCTCTCATTGACTCTAGAAAAATTATACCTCTTACTAGGGCGTTCGCTTATGTCTCCGTGGCACACTACAGCAGAAAAACCATCCTTATAGCTAACTGGTTAGCCAAAAACCACTGATCAAATGGTCTTCTATTGTCTTGGGTCTCTTATCTTCCCCTATTCCATTGAAATTTGTTATGTTTTAATGCCCCTTTGTTGGGCTTTTCATGTAAGGATTGTTGACACCTAAATTTTGATTTTTTCTTTTTTCATTCATATTACACAAAATTGAGAATTAATTCTCACAAAAAAAATATTTTTCCATGCATTGCATATTTATTTTTTCTACATTTTCCATTTGGCATCGAGGGTGGTGGATTGCCCCAATGGCAAGCCCGGGTCCCTCTTCCTCCATGAAGTAGAGATTGATGATGGCTCTTGGGCGTTTGAAAGAATGCACTAAAGACAAAGATGTGCTTGTTTAAATATGGGCCTCGGTAAAAAAGAAATGGTGGGTGGAGGACAATTTTAGTGGATGTTTTCGGTGATGGACAGAAGAAAAGTGAGAAAGAATGAGTGGGGAGAAACCAACAAAGATGGAGACAAAAGAGACGGATAGAGTAGTGATCGCGAAGCCAGTTGCTTTACGACCCACTACCTCGAATTTTCAATCCTTCTCGGAGCTCCTTGCTGGTGCCATTAATTCCTCGCCACCTAATGCATGCCCTGAATCTGCAATTGCCACCAGTAGACCCAAAACTTCAAAAGAAAAATCAATAATTAAATTAAATAAATATTACCCTCAATGGTTTAATTCTACCATCGATGGCTACTCTCTGCCATCAATGACAGTCTGCCTCCACCGATTATCTCTCTCTCTCTCCATCAACATACTATCAATTTCTCATGGAATACACTTATACACCTCAAAGACATATAAAACTCATCGATGCAAGTCAAGAAATCATAATAACTTAACACGCAGTTATTGAACATTAGTCACATTAAAAATTTCGATCAAAGTTCAAAACGTCAACCCTAAATAGATTAACTTAATTTAGTCCCTAGGGTTTTCACTTACCGTGAAAATGACTCAAGTAAAATCAAAGCTTTTATCTCCTTCAAATAGAACCGCTAATCAATGAATGTTTTAATTGAAACCGGCAAAAACCCATTAGTAAAAAGTAGTGTGAATAAATGATATGCCTCATCCGAATATGAAAGATTGAGATAGACACTTTAATGTTTCAAGTGTGCGGGACCTCTGCTTTTACTTGTGGATATTGAAAATGAAAGATTAAAGAAGGAAAGCCATTGCAGTGCAGTCGAACAAAGACTAGACCTTCTTTTTCTTTCCATGGGCATCGGTCGCCCAAGAATTCGACCGGTTGACCAGTAAACTAGCCAGGGATGTTTGGCATATATCGTGGATCCAAGTCCATCCTCGCCAGGTCTTGCGAGGTTTCGTGTTTCCTCCTCTTCCAAACGTCTCGTTTTTTGGCCGCAGCCCTTCGATGACGGTGCTCGTTGCTTCCTTCTTCATCCATTTCTTTTTACTACCTCTCCAAAACTACCGAGTTGTCGCCGGGATTTCACCGTCGATGCCGCTGCCATCGCCAGAGACGATGTGGTCATGGCCCGTTCTGCAGTCTATTGGTGATACGTTAGTGAGATACCTGCTCGAGCAGCTGGCCTTGCCGGTTCTGCTCCTCCTCCACTAACGGAGCTAATGCAGGTGAATTCTGAAACATCTTCGTCGTCGCAGAGTTTGCCCTTTAGTGTCAATGCAAACCATTATTCATGTTGGAGAGATTTCGCATCCGAATGAAGTCAGTGGTTCATCGAGTGGTGTGGCTTCGAGGCTTGTAGATGATGCGGGTAGTGCATCGTCCAGGGATCCTGAAGCAATGAACGGAGGGAGCATCGTGGGAGTTTACATGTTTATTTGCTACGAAGATGGTTTGATATGCACTGCGAGGATAGTCATGTTCACAAATGTTTGAAAGTTTGATGGAGACAAGTCTGGAAGTATTCTAGTCAAATGAGTGGCCGAGTCGGTCGTCGAGGTATTGACAAATGCGGGATCTGCATTCTTATGGTAGATGAAAGTTTGAACCGTCCACTGCAAATATGATGCTTAAAGGAAGTGCTGGCAGTTTGAACAGCATATCAGGAGTCTCAGGAGAAGGCTGGTGGATGCCCAATTTTCCTCCTCTTCTTTGTCAACACCAGTGGACAATTCGTTGGCCTGGCAAAAATGATTGGCCCTGTTGATTTCCACAAGAATGTTGAGTACTGGCAACAAGACAAGTGGGGAAGGGTCCCTCCACTTTAAGCAAGAAAAGTGGGCTTGTTTGCCACTAGCAAAAAAAAGTGATCTGGTGGAGTGGATCTCTCTCTATCGGCATCTGCTGCAATTACAGGGAGGGCTCTCATTAACCCGAATGATCATATGGGTCTATCTGACGTGATCCCATTCATCACAGAGACAAGGTAGAGGAAGGGCCAAATCCGCTTGAGGCTAAGATGATCTTCACGAGTCTCCATATATAAACAAACCCACTCCCGGGTTCCGTTTCAGAGGCACCAAAAGAGAAAAGAACATCCCACATTCAAATGGGTGCTACGCATGTGGAGAAGCATTTGCATCCCCTGTTTTTGTTGCTTGGGAATGTGCTGATGCTAATGATGTCCTGCGCGAGAAGTGCTGAGTATGTGTCTACAGTGGGTGACCTAGGAATGAGAAGGGATGGGCTGAGAGTGGGTTCTGAAGCTTGGAACTTCTGCAACGAAGTTGCCCAAGAAGCTCCTGGCATGGGCAGTCCAAGAGCGACCAATTGCTTCGATCTGGAGTCAAGTGGTGCACTGAAACACAAAGTAACAGAAGCTGATAACCAGCTTGGGGTGAGCAAATCATTCTCAGATCTATCCCCAGAAGCCCAGAAAGACCCATATATGTATGCTGTCGAAAAGGAGCTCTACTTGGGCTCTGTGTGCCAAGTCTCGGACACCCCAAGGCCATGGCAATTCTGGATGGTGATGCTCAAAACTCTTCCCGAATCGCCTAATTTTAAAGTGAGAATGACCTTGGACATCAAGCAAGGAGGAGTTTCCTGGGCCATTCGCTCCAAAGTGCAAGGGTTGATCAAGTTTCGGTGCGAATCAAAATCGAAAAGCAATTTCAGGTATTCCTAATTTGAAACTTGGGATATTCACTTGCTTATTTTGAAGATTGCATTGTCATTTAGAGAGGATATTATATCTTAAAACATTTAGACTTAGGACCAAGGATTTCCTGGATAATTTTAGGACTTAATTCAAATTATTTCCTAGACATTTTGGATAGTTTTAATTTTATTAATAATTAATTCCGAAAATTCATTAAAAAAAAAATATCTCGTGCATATGCGTTCATATAATCTAGAATATTCCATGTCATGCATTTAGATAAGGTGTTTTATTTTATATGCACGTCATATAGGTTAGAACCATAATCATCATATCATATAGGTTTCTATGCCATGTCACTAATTGCATGTCACATCATTCGCGTCTCACATAATTACCATGTCATTATATCATGTCATCCACATGCATGCCATGTTATTTGCTACGTCATCTAGAATGCCACGTCACCATATGGCCATGTTCTCATTCGCATGTATAGGTTCATTAATCTAGCTTGCATATTTAAGTCATTTAGCCTAATGTTGCATGTCACTTACGTTAGATTCATGACATTTTCACATGCTGTCCAGACTAAGTTAATTTAGTCAATTTGCATGTCATCTAATTAGAGTTGCATTGTCGTCCTAATTAGCCTCATTTTCACATGTCATTAGAGTTGGAACATTTTAATAAATGTTTGCATGTCATTTCATATCATCTTAGAGTAATTACATATGCGTCGTATTTCATATGCATCTTCACTTAAATAAAAAGAAACCCAACAAAAAAATTCACCTTTGAGTTTTAACTCAGAATTCATCAAGAATTGCCAGATTAAATATTTTCATGAAAATGGTACCGAAAGAGCGTTAGAATAATTTAGCGTAATCAAGTCCCCGAACTCATTGATCTCTGGTTCGTAGGAATAAAGTATTCCTCCCAATACTTTATTTAGGTGTTTAATCGACCTATCCAAAATGATTAGTGGTGACTCCAAGTTAAAAATCTTTGCATGTTAAATATTAGACCTAAGTTGCGATTTGGTGGTAATCCATTAACTTAAAATTTGGAATTTCACTGAATTTTAGGTCGTGACAAGGACCCTTAATTTTTCGATAATGCAGTAGTTTTTTTTGACAAAAAAAAATTAATGAAACTTGAGAAATAAGTTAGAAAAGTGAGGATGTCAAAAATGAGTTCATATTGGTAGAAAAATTTAATGAGCAAGTTTACTAGAAAATCAAGGGATTGTTAAACGAGTTCACATTGTAGAAAATTATAGAGACTTAGCAAGCAAGATTATCAATAAATATATTGTAGAAACTTAATGAGGAATATTATTAATAAGTGTATTCACAATTATAAAAAAAATCTTATTAATAAATTGTCTTAGAAGTCATATTGGATAAAATGAGAGAATAACGGAAGTACAAGATGACTAATTAATTGACGATAGACAAACAATGAATGATGGCAAACGCCGCCGGTTGGCCAAAGCCGACGGCTCCATTACCGCTCTGTTCCGTCCCATCATCTATGAATATTTATTAGTTAATATTGTAAAAGGATGATTAAATTAGAAAAGATTAGATTATATACATTATATAGCTTAACTAAGCTAATAAGGACTTAACTAAGTAGATTTTAGAAGAGGAAGACTTGGAAGCTTTACCTCCTTGAGAAACTCACGTGGGATAAGTGGTCATCAAGTTGACTGAAGAACCAATAATAGAGCATTTTCTTCTTGAAGCTCACGTGAGATAGAAAACTTGGAAGAGTAGTTGCCAAGTTTTAGACCTTAGAAAAGTTGACTAAGTAATAATAAGTAATCGTAGAGCTTTCTTATCTCATGTGAACTATTATAAATAAGGCCAAAGGCCAAGAGGACTTTATCATTAAATGAGTAGACTTCAATAGAGGAGACACCATCATGAAGATAGTAGATTTTAAGAAGAAAATTATTAGTTGTCACATTATAAAGAGGATGGTTTTCCCACCATGAGAACGCATGTGCACATCAACTTCCTTCTCGCCTTTCTCTTGTATTTTTATTGCTTTCCATCGACACTTTCCTTTTCCCTCTCTCACTCAAGCCACCACCCGTACGCCGTCCATAGCTCCACATCACCACCGTCGCCTCACCGCTGTATGCTCTTTCCCGCCTCACATTAACCGCCACAACGCCACCGTCGCCTTGCCGCACCGCCGTGTTGCCGTCCATGTCGCCTCACGTCGCTGTATCGCCATCGACATCTTGCCGTTATTTCATTGTCTTGTTTTCGTTATGGTAAATTCGGTAAAAAGGGAAATGGGTTTTCTAGATCTAACAGGGTAATATTCGTTTGTTACTTGATTTAGTGTTACATTAACATATGATTATGTGTGCATTTATGCATTTCATGGCTTGAACAACAAGTTTTTGGTTTAAAATTGTGAAAGAAAAGTCGAGGATGTGAAGTGGGGACCGATCAAGGGAAAAATGAGACTAACCGAAGCAAGATGGGCCGGGACCAGACCAACCCAAATTTGGTCGGGCTTGGGTCCAAACAAGCCTGGCCCAACAGGGCTCAGAATGACCTTGTTGGGCATGAACCGAACTAGTCTGGACTGGTTCTAGACCAGACCCGAACCAATTTCACATAGCCGGCACAAACTGATTCTATTTGGGGGATGGTTTATATAGCTAGTTCGATTCTGAGTTTCAACGGTTTGATTTTTTGGGTAAGAAATGACTCGATTAATCCTTCGTTCCATCTTCGTCGTCCTATTGTTTTTCTAAAAGTTTTATATGTTGGCTAATGATGAAAGATAATAATCAGAGTATGCATGTGCAAGTATTTGTTTGTCATTAAAAGATATCAACGCACCACCGCCACCGAAAAAAGCAATGGTGTAGGGGCTCAAGGGTAACGACATATGTTTATAAACCTCTAATGACCATCGTTCACGACAACGGATGGATCTACTGTCATTCGCTAAAATTTTTACTTGAGGCGATGGCGTAGAGTTGTTGCTTAAACGACGACATGAATTTGACGTGTTGTCGTTCACGTACAGTGCCGACGTTGCTCGGTGCTGGAAGTTCTGACCAAAGGTTCGGGAGAGTATTCCCAAAAGTGAAAAGAAAAGAAAAGGAAATTTTATCGATTTCATTTAAATGTTTATTTGAAAGAAATTGCATCAATTGCATTTACGTGGTTATTTGAAAAGAGAAATTGCATCGATTGCAGTGACATGTTCATTGAAAAGGAATTGCATCAAATGCATTTACATGTTTATTTGAAAAGAATTACATCGGTTGCATTTATATTTTTTCGTAAAACCGATTTGATCAATGACATCATTTATTATTAAATCACAAGATAGCTTTGTTTAAAATGTTTTTACACCACTGAATGGGTATCAGGCTAATACGCCTACCTTAGGCCTAGAAATATTCATTTATTGGGCTGTTTGCTCACCCCATCATTTTTCAGGTGAGAAAAATGGAGTTTTCCAGGAGCCGCTGTTTAGATACCCTGCTCATATGACTCACCTTTGGCATACTATAATTGACGTGGAGACTGGCGCTACACATGTTCATATTACTGCGACCGTTGGATCGATGTGGGTTAGCACATCAAATGCCTCTTGACTTTATCTTGTGGAATGAGAAAACACTAGATGGGATGATGAGGGGTCCTATGCAAAACTTCAATATCTATGGTCCATTGGGTCCTCCCGGAGGTGCAACATCTTAGAATGGATCATTTTGAGGAAGAAGGGTAATCCCGTCCCTTGTTAGTAGTTGATGTAACGGATTAGTGTGATGAGTGAATGAATATAACCTCCAACAAATTTTGTTGTAAATTGGATTGGGAGGAGATGTGTTTGTGAGGAAGTTGATATGTATAGCTTCCTAGATTTTGGTTGTGAAATAGAATAGGAAAGCCGAGAGTTGTATGAGGAGCATTAGATGATGTACTAATGGATTGGGATGCCCACCCTTAGTATATTATTTAGTATGTAAACATCGTGGAAGTTACTATGTCTACTCATTAGATGAGATAGGTCTTTCTCTACATTTAAGAATAAAGGCTGGCAGAAAACAAGGAAATAAGTTGATTAGAAATAATTAGTCTAAACATGAGAGTCTTTAGGAGTCTATAGATAAAAAGATTCTCATGGCGATAAATAAATGAAGTATAAATATAAATATAAGATAAACAGAAATGGGGCAAGGGTTCTGGGGTTGTCACATGAGAAGCTACCTTTAAGCTTACTTTAGAAGTCAACTGACTTCTTCTCCAAGCCAAGAGGAAAGTATAAGATAACTGTAGGATCGATCTAGGGGATTAGCAAAAGATCGAACAAGGACCTGGCAAAGACGATGAATGGTCCGAAGCAAAGCATGCCCTGCTTGTGCATGGCTAGCGCACGTTGGCTCATTCTAGCCAACCGTGATTGATTAGCACCGCTGACCGAGGGTAGTACAGCATTGGTCAGTGCTAGCCAAGGGGCGACTCACCCAGTCATTGTGCCCGACTCAATTGGGTCGTGACCTAATTTTGCTACCACAAATGATTAACAGTTGGTTTAATTCCAATTTGACCTTTATTATTATTTTTTTTGGTAAAGTCCAATTTGACCTTTATTTGTATTTACATAATCAAACTTTAATTATTGGAGTGAAATGGGAAAGATTACGTGACAATACTAAAGTGTCCCAAATTGAAGACCTTTTTTAAGTAGTAGTTATAGTCATGGAAAATAATAATCATTTAGTCTAAAGTTATTAGTTAAGGTAAATGGCTTAAATTTATTACAATACTTACACATGTCATAATGAAGAAAAAGGCACATTATATAATATTTTTGTCTAACATGTGGACCAATAATAAATTAGCTTAATGAAGAAGGCATAGGACTCTAGAACATTCTTAAATTAAACAAGTGGACCAATAATAAAATGACACATAACTTAGCTTAATGGAGGACACATTATAAGGTTCTAGAATACTCTTAACCAATAATAAATGGACACTTAGCTTAGCTTAATGAAGAAGATTTATAATAAAATTTTAAAACATTCTTAAACTACAAAAGTGGACCACACTTAACTTATAATAATTAACTTTAGAAATATTTAATTAAGGAAGGTAAGTGGGACTAATAGTAAGAAGACATTTAGCTTAATTTAATTAAAGGAAAAAATATGTTCTAGAATGTGTATAGGTGGACCAATAAGAATTCGACAAGAAGATGCAATTGATTAAACTAGGGACACATCATAATTTCTAATAAATAAAATGGCGCATAATATAAAATAGCTAGGAAAAATAGACTAATTAGATTAAGACTAGAGCGTGGCAACCTGAACATTCATGCGTTAATTTATAACAAATAGGAATTCGTAGACAATAAATGTCATATGTAGAGATTTTAGTTGAGTGATTTACCTAATAGTGGTGAAGGCCCTAATCATATTTTCGTATTCGTAATTTTGGACAAATGATCCTATTAGGATTGAGTTGTTGGATATTTATTCATGAGTTGATTTTCTAGAGTGGCGGTGACACACATAGTGCAACGTTAGTTGTTAACAGAGACTGATACCCTTCGTGTTTATGTATCGAGCAAGTGGTAGATTTGAAATTTTTTAAGTTTAATATCTCATCTTCAGTAAATTTTGTTAAACGTTTTGACGGGTTTAAAATAATTTTCTAACTTACTAATGTTTAAATGGACACTGGTTTTCCTCGTATATGTACTGATTCACTTGATATCATAGTAATTTATGAAAATATCTACTTTGGGATGTAGTCTTTAAATTCCCTTTAAATTGGCACGGCCACTTCTTATTTTTTTTTACCAATATTTTTAATATATCCTTCCAGTTTAAGCCTTTGAACTTGAAAGCCTTGACCTCATGCATGGCATCTTCAATTTTAACTTAAGTCCATTAATGCAATTAATGATAATTACTGACAGTTGGCCGATGGAGAAGCTTTCTTTCTCATCTTCGCCAAAATATCTCGTCTTGTAGCCAATCATATTAAACCATTTGTGCCCTAGCTACTCACATAGGCCAGCTTGAACAATTTTTATTGGAACCTTTGTCCTCTCTATTTATACCCCTCATGAGTATGACCTAGGCAAATTATTACTCTAAACATAGCTAAAAAATCTCACTCCGTCACTCATCATATTAGTCGATTGAGGGAGAGACAGCCTTTAAAAAGAATAGAGAGGTTGCTACTTCAATTACCCACTTTCCTTCTTTAATCTTTCATTTTCAATATCCACAAGTAAAAGCAGAGGTCCCGCACACTTGAAACATTAAAGTGTCTATCTCAATCTTTCATATTCGGATGAGGTGTATCATTATTCCCACTACTTTTTACTAATGGGTTTTTGTCGGTTTCAATTAAAGCATTCATTGATTAGCGGTTCTATTTGAAGGAGATAAAAGCTTTGATTTTACTCAAGTCATTTTCACGAATAAGTAAAAACCCTAGGGATTAAATTAAGTTAATCTATTTAGGGTTGACGTTTTTAACTTTGATCGAAATTTTTAATGTGTGATTAATGTTCAATAACTGCGTGTTAAGTTATTATGATTTCTTGACTTGTATCGATGAGTTTTATATGTCTTTGAGGTGTATAAGTGTATTCATGAGAAATTGATAGTATGTTGATGGAGAGAGAGAGATAGATAATCGATGGAGGCAGAATGTCATTGATGGCAGAGAGTAGCCATCGATGGTAGAATTAAACCATTGAGGGTAATATTTATTTAATTTAATTATTGATTTTTCTTTTGAAGTTTGTTGATTTTAGATTATTCATTGATAACATGATGATGGAGATTCGGTAAGTGAGTTATTATTACTTATGGATGCATGAAAAAACTATGTTGTTTGTATTTTGATGATGGTTTGAAAATAAATGATGTTGTGGAACTTGACGTTGATTCCAAATATTTTCATTGAGCACCATTTTGCATGATGGGTGTGTGTAACAATGTGAAAGTACTCCATCGACCACATACCTAGGAATTTAAGATGCACTGCTGTTTGATTGGCATGCCTTGGGAATTTTGTAATGCCCTTGATATGGATGCTCTGCTATGTGATTGGATGCCAAGGGAGTTTTGGGATGGGCTGCTGTGTGTGATATGGATATCATGTTGTGTGATTTAGGATGCTCGGAGTTTCGGAAGCCTTGCAATGTGCTCGGAGTCCTTCTATGTATTGGGATACCGTACCGAGTGATCCTAGATGCCGCGATGAGTGTTTCGAGACCACGAGAGTTTCGAGATGCCCTGTGGTGTATGGATGGCATGGGAGTGTCGAGAGGAGAAGAAATAGATAAAATGCATGATCATTATGTCGCACAAACACGACACGACACGAACGCTGACACGTAAATCCTCAAAAAATAAAAAATTCTAACACATTTATATTAGATATTATATATACATGCAAAAAATTATTAATTTTATGATTTTCAATAATAAAAAACATCATGATAAAGACACAAAATAAGAATTTCGACCTCTCTCTGCTCAACCTTTCTTCCTTCACTCAAAACTCTTTCTTTTCTCTCTCCTTATATCTCTGACCTACCTCAATGCCTTACCAGTTCCCATTCTCCTCCTCTTTTCCTCTTCCAGAAACCTGCTCTCTCTGTCTCTCTCAGGAAGTCTCGCCCATGTGTTTGTGACTACAACTCCCTTTTCCAACTGTCATTCCCCAACAACACCCACTCCCACTAATCTCTCTCTCTCTCTCTCTCTCTGAGGAACATCATTGCCATAGAAGCATGCGACACCGCCTCTGCCGCACCACCACTACCCTTCGCAACAGCGACACCACGTTTGCAGTACCACCACCACCATTGTTGTACCAGTTGACGGTTTGTCCATGCAGAAGCTCCGCGGTCAAATGGGTGGTCTTGGTGTTGCGGCTGGCGCCTTCTGTTTCATCCCATTAAAACCCCACTCCACTTCTTTTACCCTGTGTCTCTATATCTCTTCTCTCTCCGACACACCTTACACCCGATCTGTTCAGTCGACTGAGTGTCAATGCTTGTGTCCGAGCTTGTTTGGGCACCGACATGCAGAAAAATTTCCTAAAAGGCGTGTCAGTGCAACATAAATGATATGTGTATGCATATATTCACATGACAAAATATTAGGTAATAATTGTTTTGCTATGAAATAACATGCCATCTGCTGCATGAACATGAAATGATACCATGAAATATTGTTATTCTTCATCATAATATGTCATCATGAAAGGGACAGCGTATGCTTCATGTAAATATGTAATGCTTTGACGTGCTCTTTGTTTGTGAATATTAGGTTTAATGCTAACATGGATCTCCTACCTTAGAGATTTCAGTTAGTAGGCTCGGATAATTCTTTTATTTTTCAAATATGTAGGATGGATGCTCCACCGTTAATACTTTTTGGCAGCTCTTTTGCAAGGGAGTATGTTTATGAAGATGCGTTTATCTTGAATAAGCTAAATATATACTAAGTGTACCTCAATTGTATGGGTGACGTTGGAATTGTAGAATGGATCCCAATCTATATGTTGCATGTACTTTACATTGAGGGTAGTTGCTTGGACTATAGAGGCTTGATGGTCCTCCTTGGCTTTAATGATGTGTCCCATCAATGGAGTGAAGTCATCAATCCATAGTGATAGTCGATGTTTGTACGGGCGGTCTTTTCGGGCGCTAGAAGTGTAGTTAGAGTAATAAATAAACCATAACCCTTTCACAGATCTAGTACATTTGAGGTGGTTCGTGGTTGTACTGATGCTTGTAATCATAAAAAATGTTGGTATGTATATTGAGTAAACTAGTGGTACTAATAAAAAAAAAGCATATTTATTTTATTAAACTCGTACGTTATTTGCAGGGATGTGTCAAAATCTATATATACTTTTGCATGCATTAATAATAAACTAAATTATTAAAAATTTATACTTGCAATGGTGACCGGTTCTGGGGCTCCCCATAGAGTTAATAATAGATATAAAGTAATTATGGGTTAAAAAGCAATATGAACCTCATGCACGAGCGTCATCTTAGGAGCTAGTTCCAATGGCTCAATTAAGAGCATGCGGGCAAAAGCATTTACATGAGAATAACGAGGTGCTCAGTTAGGATTTGAATCAATAGATGAGATATTAAGTATTTTGGGAAAATTTTGTTACATTGCACTATATAAACAAAAAAATCAATTAATCCATTTGAAACGTCAATAAATATTTTTTTTAAACCATTAAAAAATTATTAGCAAAAGTCATAAAACGATAGAGACTTCATTAGAATAGGGTAAAAGCCACCAAAAATCCCTAAACTATATCCACCGTGTACATTACTCCAAACTTTTACTAGCAATCACTAGAAACCTCAAACTTATTACTATGTGACAAATTATCTCAAACTTTTTCCTGTTTTACACTCAATCCAAGCCAACGACTAGACGAACTCAAATCCAGTGTCTAAACTCTCTAAAAACTCACAGATAATTTACTGAGAAGCCTAGAGCAAACCGGGATCAAATTTGTCGAATTTCTCGTCGCGAAGCGACGCTCCAAACCGAAACCAAAATTTCAAACGTCCATCTCTAAACTCGAAACACCTCTGTGACCTTGTTGAAGATTCGCTTATTCAAATTCGGAAATCAATTTCGTGGTCTCTTTCATTAAATTTCGAATTTCAGTAAATACTCGGGCCAACGGGCGGCTGTTAGGAGTTACGCGTATCGACCCGTTGGGTCCACGTACTTTAAAATCCTAAATTAGCCTTTCCCTTCTGGTCGACCATCCCGAGGTGATCAGTCTCGACTAAGATTTGACTAAAACGCAATTAATGAAATACCTCCATTCTTTATTAAAATTCCAAAAAAGAGTCGAAAATTCGGGACGTCACATATTGTGTTTGACTGGAAATTTCTAGCAACCCAATCAGCAACTTTATTAGCTCTTCTATCACACCGGGCCACAGATACTGAACGCATTTGGGCCAATCAATTTTGGGCCTCCGTAATCCATTGATCTGCTTCCCAACTAGTTTCCCCTCGTGCGTTGACCGCTTCAGTTAAAGTACAACAATCAGACTCTAGGATTGCTCTCTTGTCTTTCTCCCTCTTCGTTTCCAGAAAGTTCAGACCAACCACTAGGGCTTTTGCTTCAGTTTCAATTGACGACCGAGCATGAATCTTCTCTGCAAATCCATCCAACAGAGCACCCTTAGAGTCTCGTAGTACTCCCGCGATGGCTCCATGGACGTCGTCGGTGCAAATCGAGGCATCCATATTGAGTTTGAACACTCCGTCTGGCGGCGGTGTCCATCTTTCAAATAAGTTTCACTTCGGTCCAAGGGTCTTTTTTCGAGTTTATTCCATCTGTTGTACAGATCTAAGAAATTTTCTGCTTCGTTTATCAGATCTCCTATGTTCGGTGTAATCCCTTTAAAGATCGAGTTGTTTCGGCTCTTCCAGATGAACCAGAGAGTCGATGCCACCAATTCGAAGGTAAAGTTCTAATTTTGTCTCTTTGAGAGATCATGTAGCCACATGTCCATGCGTGAGTTAGTCTTTCTCTAGTTAAGTTCAAATACTCTCGGGTCTTGCTATACTTGCTACGTCCATGAACACCTTAAAAACAGATGTTCTGTTGTTTCCACTTCTTTTTTGCATAGTGCACATAGCGGCTGGTTGATGATGTTCCACTTGATTAGGTTCTCCTTTGTGGGTAAGGCATTTTGGCAAATATTCCATAGGAAAAATCGTATCTTTGGGGGGTAGTGGGTATTCCAGATCCTGTTCCATAGTCCTCGAGAGAATATATATGAAGTCAATGCTTGATTTACAGAGGATAGAGTCTCTCTGCCCCTGATGATGTTATAAGGGCTCTTTATTGAATATTTCCAGACTGTTTCCCTATCCATATCAGCTTGTCCTTCTGGAGGGGTGCCCTGAGGGGAATCGCTAGTATTTCTTCAGCCAATTCCTCATCGAAGAGATTTATGATTTCACTTTCCTTCCAAACTGCATTCTGCTTTGATATAAGATCTGCAACCATTTACGGTTCATTCTCGTTTGCAGGACCCCCTATGATTCCCCTCTTCAACCAACGGTCTTTTCTAATATTAACCATTTCTCCATCTCCAATGGACCATTTCACAAATTCTAAGATGGTATCTCTCCCAACAAGAATGCTTTTCCACCCCCATGACGGTCTATGGCCTTTTTCGGCATGGAAAAAGGAACAATTAGGGAAGTATACTCCTTTAAATACTCTGCTCCACAATGAGTCCTGCTTTTCAGCTATTCTCCATGCCTGTTTTCCAAGCAAAGCTTTGTTTAAAGCTAGTAGACCCTTGAAGCCCAGCCCCCCATTGTCTTTTCTAGCTTTTATGAGTTCCCATCTTCTCCAGTGTATTCCAGTGCCAGAATCACTGCTTTTCCACCAAAATGTTGCTGTTTTCCTTTCTACTGATTTACAAACTGAAATGGATAGTTTAAATATGGACATCGCATATTGGGGGATGGCATGTACCACAGATTTAATCAGAATCTCCTTCCCCGCCTTCGAGATGAGGTTTTCTTTTCAACCATCCAGCTTCATATTCACTCTCGCGTTAATCCAATTAAGCATCTGTTTTTGGAACCTCCCCAATCTGATGGTATCCTTAGGTATTTCCCCGATTTCTCCAAGACTAGAACCCTCAACCAGGTAGCAATATCTCCTTTAAGCTGGTTTGGACAGTGCGGTCCTATGAACAGCCCCGACTTATTTAGATTAATCTCCTGTCCAATAGCGTAACAATATTGATTCAGTATTTGAGCCAGATTTTGAGCTTCAACAACCTTTCCATCTAGGAAGAATATAGAGTCATCCACAAAGAGTAAATGAGACAGAGTTGGACAGTCTTTTTTGAGTTTAACTCTTTTGATAGTCCCATCCACCACAGCTTTTCTCATCATCATAGACAAGGTGTTAGACATTAAAATAAAGAGGTAAGGTGAGATTGGGTCCCCCTGACGAATCCCTCTTGATGGTTTAAAAAACGGCAAGGGTTCGCTGTTAAACTTAACACTTAAAGTTGTCGCTGTGATGCATGTCATTACCCTGTCTACCCAAAATGAACAGAATCCCATATTCAGCAAGCAAGCTTCGAGAAAATCCCACTCCATTCTATCGTATGCTTTCTTCATATCCAGCTTGAGGATGGCTTGAAATCTTTTGTTCCTTTTCTTGGTTCTCATTTGGTGTAAAACCTCCTGAACTACTAGAATATTATCTTAGATCTGTCTTCCCCCCACAAAGGCACTTTGTTCTTCAGCTATGAGGTCAGGTAGCCACTATTTAAGCTTATTCACTAATATTTTTGAGATGATTTTGTACACAAAGTTACACAGCCTGAACTGGTCTAGCCTCTCTGGATTTTTGATTTTCGGAATTAAGATGATGTGGGTTCTGTTCAGATCTAGATGCAAAATACCAGTCTCGAAAAAACTCTTAATCTCCTCAAAAATACCCATTTTGATGCTGTCCCAGTTTTGTTGAAAAAACAAACCATTAAGTCTGTCAGGACTTGGAGCTTTTGAAGATCCCATCTCAAAGGCTGCTAGTTGGACTTCTTCAAGAGACACCGGGACTAATAGACTAGCATTCATCTCAATTGACACAATAGGAGGGCACTGGCTAAGAATTAGGTGGAAGTTTCTATCTCCCCCTGAGCAGTATAAACTTTTAAAGAAGCTGGTTGTCATTTCTTTCAATTGTGATAGGTCTTTAACCCAAATATCTTGGTCCACCATTTTCAGCATAGAAATTCTATTCCTCTGTCTCCTCTGAATAGTAGTTGCGTGGAAAAATTTAGTATTCTTATCCCCCCATTTCAGCCAGTTTATTCTGGATCTGAGACCCCAATACTTCTCCTCCCTTCTCTAGAGATCCTCAATCTGGTTTAAAACGCCTTTTCTTCTCGATGTGTGCTGATTAGGGTGAGACTCATTAGTTAAAGCCTCTAGTTCCCGTTTCAATTCCTCTATCTGCTTCAGACAGTTGGGAAAGCATCTTTTACTCCAAGATTCTAGGGCTATAGAGACGTATTTTATTTTATGGACCAGCCCTCCACCAGATTTCTTAGCCCTTTCCCAAGCATCTTTAATAACACCACCACATTATGCATTCTCCATCTAGAAAGCCTCAATTCTGAAAGGTTTCTTCTTTTTGTTTATTTTCTCAGTTAGAGATACAACTATTGGGCTGTGGTCAGACCCAATTGCAGGTAGGGCAAAAGCTTCAGGTAGGGGGAACGTTAATCTCCAATCTAAGTTGCACATAGCCCTGTCAAGTCTTTTTTTAACCATCTGCCCATCTTCTCTGTTATTTGACCAGGTAAATGCACATCCTTTGCTTTCCAAGTCCATCATGCCACAAGAGTCAAGCAGTTCTTTAAAAGTTTGCATCCGATAGTTTTCAGATTCTCTTCTTCCTACCTTTTCCTAGTGATAAAGGGTCTCATTAAAGTCTCTAACCCATACCCATGGAAGATCACACATAAATCTGAGTTGTCTAATTCTGTCCCACGTGATGATTCTCTCTCTATTTGTTGCTAGTGCATAGACAAAGGTGACTCTAAATGGGATTTTCATGGTGGGATCTGTATATTTCATATCAATGTAATGTTTTGTAGCTGTGTAGATCACAACCTCAGCTTCCTCCTTCCAAAAAAGGGCCAATCCACCTCCAATCCCTGTAGGATTAACCACAAAATGTTTCTGCATCAAAAGTCTCTTCTTCACCCTTAAGACCACATCTTCTCTATTCTTTGTTTCACACAAGAACACCAAACTGGGCTTTTCTCGAGCCATAATGGCTCCGAGAGCTTGAACTGTCAAGGGTGTGCCCAACCCTTAACAGTTCCAAGCAAGTAGACTCATTTGTGACCCGATGACTTTTTTAGGGCAAGCCACCAAAGCCCGTATTGTTGATTCCTCCACAGCATTAACAGGAGTGTCCAGTAAACTAGTTTCGTCCAATAACATTGGCTGCTTATTGACAACATCACTGTTCATACTTTTCCTTCCTCTTTTAGTCACTTTGAATTTTGCTTTCGTCTGACTCGTATTCAAAGCATCACTGGCTTGCTAGAATGAAGGGAGTTCTAATAGCAGAGGAATGGTTCTAGCTGCTATGGGAGGAGTTCCCACGATTTCCCCTTCTGAGGTAATAGTTTCTAACTCTCTCATCTTTCTTTTACCATTCTCTTCTTTTGAACAGACCCCTTTCTCCCTCTTTTTCTCTGTTCCCTTTGAAAAGTCTGGACCAGTTGAGTTTTCTGGTGTCTCTGGTATAGTTTCCTCCTCCATCAGTCCCTCTATGTCAGCTTCATAATAGGATTGCCAGAAAGGGTTGTGTATGTTCATCTCAGCTCTCAACCACGACCCATAGAACTGGTTCCCACTGTCTGCAAAAGCTTCTTCAACATATGGGATTGTTGTGCAATTTTGAGCATAATGACCCATTTTTCCGCAAGAGTAGCAATAAGTTGGTAGTCTTTCATATCGAAAATCCAGCCAAATTTCCTTGCCTCTGAAACTATAAATTAATCCAATTTGAGCGGGGAATCTAGATTCAGATTCAATTTGGCCTTGCAGAAAGACAGCCCTACAAAGCCCTTTGATTCTATTTTTATGTTTTCTACCTAACCCACCTTTTCAGCAATACTGATTATAACCTCCTCCTTCCTTCCTTCCACAGGCAGCCCTACTACATGCATCCAGAATGCACACTGATCAAAGGGTAAAACTTGAGGTAGAGTGCTCGGCATCCAAGGTTTCAAAATCAGCAAATGTCTAGAGAATAACCAAGGTCCCGTTTCTAAAACCCTATTTCTCTCCTCTACATTCTCAAATACAAAAGAAAATAGGCCAATTTCTAGATGAGAACATTCTACCTTTTTGGTTTTCCAAGCTTTCTTCTGCAGTTTGAAATGCTTGAAAATTGATCAAAGGGCTGTTTAATAGGCGGCCAAAGGCTGTGCGTTCTCCTTCCTCCAGACTGTCTTTTGTAACAATCTCATCCATTATTGCTACTTTTGTTTTTGGCCAGAGGTGACCCAGGCATCTACACAGTGAGGCCATGCGCATTTCTTGATCGTTATCCCTCATCCTCTCGATTCAGAAGCGTGACAATCTTCCTTGAGGTGGAGATAAGTAGGGACGCTGACCACTTTGGGGAAGTGCGAAGTTGATCTTCACTCCAGAAAACCAGAACAACCAGAGTATCAAGACCTAGGGGTGGAGGCTGCAGGATGGAGGCTCGATAGATCTAGGGTTAATGGGGTTCAATGTGTATGGGTATGGGGGTGGGTTTATTCTAGGTTGTTTCCATTGAGCAAATTCTGGACGCAGTGTAAGGAGGACGAAAAATTAGGGTTTGCTACTCATGAGTTAGAGGGAATCTCTCAGATGAGAGAGAGGGAGCTCTCATGCGAGAGAGAAGACGCCATTGTCCTTGACTGTGCCTGAGTTTTATGCATCCTCTATCTTATATCCCCTACAAATTGCACAATTTATATATTAGCCACAATAATATTATGCATCCCCTAATTAGCTCCGTAACAACCTAATTCCATATCTAAACTGTTATTATGATGACCTAATATCATGCATAATTTTAGTGACATTTCAAAGAACAACGACGCATCATATAGCTCGTGATATTATTTCGGGCATTACGATGGCCTAAATATGCATCTTTGGCTATCTAAACAGGCATCATGGCAACATACTCTTGATTCTATGATTCCACACATATATTAGGACATCCTAGCATGGACTAATATATCATATTCAAAAATGGGGGAGTCGAGACTTACCTCTAAAGTGCGAGAGTTTCAATAACTAAACTGACGGAAAGATATGCGAAAACAAGAGAAATACAAGAACCAGACTCCCTTTGAGAGAAATTAAGCACAAGAGATCAAAAATAGATTCATCCCCCTCAAAAAGCCTCAAGAAGAAGTAGGTCAAGGCATGCATCTCCTCTGTTCAACATCCAGTTCATGTGTTTTTTGCGCCATTGAAACGGTCGTGCCAAGTGCTTCCACATGAGCCCAATATTTTTAAGTGAAATTATCAAATCAATGACCCAAGATTTCAACCCACACTGGGGTCTGCAACTCGAGTATATGAAACATGCATTGTTACAGCATTATTTACCATAGCTTATAGGAATGGAAAGTTTTGTTTGGTTCTGAGCCTCTAGCTACAGTTCTGGTCTCTAAAACCTTTCTTTGTGGTATTGGAAGGATTAACCAAAATTTGGACTGGCGATTACTCTTTCGTCTAATACCCATTTGGCTTGATTTTCATTGTGTTGGGATGCTTGCAATGCTTGGCTTCGGGGTGTGATGTCAATTGACCGAAACTAGAATAAAGCAAGGCCGATCAGGCTATACCCAAAGTTTTTGATAAGGACTTCATCTTCCTTGTGGTAATCAATCATTTTTATGCAAGTAGTATGAAAGGTGAGCCAGATGGCATCCCATACCGTCGTACTTCTATGGGAATGTTACTTTTGGATTGGATCTGAGAGGCGGCACAATCTTATTCTATAGGGCAGGATAATGAGCTCCTTCAACTCTGATATTTTATTGGCCAGATCTCTACATCGTTCTTCCAGGTCAATAAGTAGGCAACTTTGTCCCCCAATCTCTTTTCTCATTTCTAGAGGTTGCATGTTTTCTACCACTCGTGGAGCATTAACATTCACCATTAACTGGGATAGCTTCGTTAACATGGTAACCAGCTCCTCCATATGTACTTCTATGTTCGTGAGTCGAATGTGAGTATCTTGATCTTTAGTTTCATTCATATAGTTATCCTAATTGGGAGTTGCTTCATTGATTGTGCCGACCAGTCCCTTGTCTAAAGAGTCATCCATGCCTCCCCAACCATTTGGAACAATGCCCTTTGGGTCAATAAAGAAACTTGGCAGAGCCAAGTGGAGGACATTGAAGTTATATCCCATCTGTTTAGCCCAAAATATCAATGACTTTGCCCCTTTCAAGGGCTTCTCGCACAAATCTTCTATCATCTAGGCGAGTTCTTTCAAGATATATCTCGTTTTCATCTAGTCCTTCTTTTATCTCTTTTGCAACCTCCTCGTTATTCATTACACTCTCAAATGGAATTTCTCACCTACCTCCTTGTCCGGTTTCCAAAATAAATTCATCTAAAGATAGATTAATCATCAAATAAGTTCCTTCCAACATGGAATCGTCAACTTCACGGATAACTCCTAGACTAATTAATTTGGCCAAACACTGCATCTTTTCTTCTCTCGAGATATTTCCTTTAGTGAGGTATGATGAAGCTATGGCCAGTACCCTCTACAATTTCACTGTATCCACCATGAATTTTAGATTGTCATCATCATTCTCGTCGAATACGGTGTTTACCTCTCGATGTTCCAGTAATGGATTCTATTGGACATTGGGCTCTGCTTTATCGAACTTGAGAACTCCTCTACCTATCAAAGCTTGGACCTTAAACTTGAGTGCAAGGTAATTATCCACATTGTGGCGTTTTTCACCCATGTGATAAATGCAAGATTATGTCTCATCATAACCCGCTAATCTAGATGGGTTAGGTCTCAGAAGTTCCTTAGTGACTAGATGCCCCTCTAGCAGCATAGGTAAGAGCTTGGACAAGGACTAAGTAAAGGCATGAAAACAAGCGGTGCCTTCTTCTTGGGCTCAAGTACTTTGGATCCTAACCATGAAGTGCTACCCTGCGTCGTGGTAGAGTTCTGAAACTTCTTAGGCCTGGGAGGGTTTGTCACAAACGCAATTTTGCTAGCATGTTCCCTCTCTTTTCTAGTGGGGTATTAGTGCTTAAACGTTGGTTATGGTATCCGTTTCTCTTGTATGGCTCATTCGTGCCTCTTTGCGACTTTGATTAAGCGTGCATAGGTTTGACACCCCGAAGTGTTCAATTTCTCAAAGTACTCATATGGTAGTGCTTTAAAAGAAAAAATATCCACGAGCTCATCTTCAGGGATTGGCAATTTGACTTGGGTCGCCATAGCTCTCCATCCTTAAGCATATGCACGAATTGCGTTATTTTTCCCTTTAACTGTCCTTAATAGATCTTCACTTGTTAGGTCATTCATAGTGTTGAACTTGTACTAATGGAGAAATTCACTCGCAAGTTGGTCCCAATCATCATAGTCTTCCACATCCAATTCAATGAACCATGAGAAGGCAGTGCTGCCAAAGTTTCTTGGATAGTGTTAATCAGCAATGAAATGTTGTTTGAGTACTTGGCCATTGTGTGCAACTAGTACTTGAGATGAGCCTTGGGACATCCGGTCCCAACATATTTCCTCACGAAGTTAGGCTCTTTAAAGTCTACAGGTACTTCTATTTTTACGAATGAAGTGACCTTGTTGAATCGAGATAACTCGTAGCCTTAACTACTTAGGAATTCTTCGATTTTGGCCAATCTCTTTGCACCTTTCTCAGCCTTGGGAGCCGGCTTATCTTTCTTTTCTTTCTTCAAGTCAATCATAACTGGTGTAGCTTTTGGCAACACCTCATTGCTCTGATTAGTCTTAGGGTGCGTAATCTGGTTTGGATCCGACCCAATCGAATACTTCCCTTAGCTGGCAATCATTATTGCCTTCATTTCCGCCACCATGGTAGCCACCATGTTCATTTGAGCTCCTAGGCTAACTACATAGGAGCTAGTTTCTCCTGCTCTACTCTTAGCAAGACGAGCCTTACTTGCGAGTCCTCATGATTAGAAATCACCTTTTTATGAGGGAGCAAGTTAGAATCTTGAAAAAGGGTGACTTAAATCTTGAAAACATTTTCAATACTATGTTTAATTTGAGATTAATGGAGAAAAAGGCCCATTTATGTGCTTTAGCCTCACATAAAGGTCTTTCTCTTCATTCTTTGCAAATAATCATATTTTTGAAAAAGGGGTAAACCATGATAATTGTTCTTGGAGAAATGCAAAATATGTATCTAATATGCATAAATGGGACTAAAATGAGTCTATCACAATGAAACACTCTTAAAAAAATGTTCAAATGACTTAGAATGCAACATCCGTATATAAAACTCAATGGGGAATCATCTATGCCATCTGAGGATGCTTAGGGTCTAAGGTGTCCTCAGTGTCCTCTAAATCATCCCATTCCCAAGTAAGGGACTCTTCATCTTCAAAGGGGGGTAGTGGTCCCATATCCTTGGGTACTATGGCTCTACCCAGGCTCGCATGGCATGACATACTCGGGTATGTACGGCTCTACTAAGGTGTGTCGAGCTTCATTAAAAGGTGGATGTACTTTCAAGAGGTGCATTGGACCTCCATCTCATTATCTAAATAGTTTGGCCGTTTCACATCTTGCACGGAGAACTCTTCAAAGCTTGAAGTATGGCATCAATCTTATCTTGAAAATGGGCCTTACTCTTCTTTGTGAGTGCCCCATGAGGGAGATCAAAAGAGAAAAGTTCAAAACGAATTGCTGCTAGAATTTCTTCCAAGATGCCAAACTATCTAACAACTCGAATAGGATAGTGTGCAACTCCTCCTGTAAATCCCAATAGTCGAATCGAATCTCCATCATTACCAGCAATTTGGGCCTCTAGTAATTTAGGCCACGCCAACGCCATCAGAGTTGCTTAGGCTCTAGATCCCTAAAAAGAGTGGACCAATTTTTGAAAGAGTGATTTGGAACAAGTGATTGATATTGGTGAAAGGATTCGAGTGGGTGAACATGCTGGCCAATCTCGAAACAACCAACACAGAGTCCAAAATCTTTGATGTGAGAAGTAAACTACATATGGAGCAGACTGTTGAAAGCTTGGAACGTACATTTTCGAGTGGACTTAAAACGATTTAGTAGAAGGAATATTTCAGCAAGGATCATGTATGAGTAATTCCATAGGTAGTAGTAGGGGTGAGCAAAAAAACCACGATCCAACCAAACTGGACCGGACCGTACCCAACCGGCTAATTTTGGATCTAACCGGCGGGTACGGTTGGTTTCCGGTTTCCATTTTCCAAACCGGCGGGTATCGGTTCGTTCTGGTTTCGGGTGGGAATTATCCAACTGGCCCAACCGAACTGGTTTTTATATAATATAAATGGGCCAATTATTTTAATGAAACCATCTCTTAAATGCTTAATTCATCCGTCCCAAAAAAGAGCCTAGACCCGCAAAATGAAAAAAGACCCTACCTTAATCCAACTCTCTTCGCACTCAGTCGCTCTTGTTTACAATTCAATTGCATATTTCTTTCTTTTTCTAGTGTAGTGGGCAAATTGTCACTTAGCCGATGCCCTTGGGTTGCTGAGAATTTTGATTTACAAGGTAAAAAAAGAAAGGAAAGTTTTAAGTCTACCGTTATATAGCTTTATTGAGTCATATTTGTGGGATTAGTATTCAACTTAATTTTTTCATGGAATGAGCGGGTGACGTTAGGACTGTAATCAAGATCCAACCAAGAACCGGACCGGACCGGACCGGTTCGGTTCTCGGGTGGATCCATGGAACAAATGGTTGGTTCACGGTTCGCATTTTGCAGAACCGGTCCTTAATGGACAGTTCTCGGTTCTAGGGTAGAACCATCCATCCTGTGAACCGATCACCCTAGTGGCCATTGCCTACTCTGGGTGAGGGCATCACGGCCCTCACGACCACAAGCAAGGGACTCGTGGCCTCACCCAGATCCAAGCGAGAGCCAAGACCCTTACCTATTGCTGGCCGAACCTCGCCCATGGTTGGCCATCCCTAGGGCCTTGTCTATCGGAGATCCATAAAAGGGAACAAGAAAAGAAATGAAAAAAGGGATAAAAGGAGAAAAGAAGGAGGAAAATCCAGAATTTTTTTTTTTAAGAATTGCAAAACTTATCCATGCTAGCGTTAGCTATACCATGTAGGATAACTAGCATCTACTTTAGCGTTTTCCATAAAAAATGATCCGAAGGACTTCATTGGCAAATTTTCTAAAGGTTTATGATTAAATTGACAAAATTAAAAAGTTTTGAACTAAATTAGCCATCATGCAATAGGTTAATGATCGTTTTGTAATTTTCCTCCTTCAAAGTAAGATGAGATACTAAAGCTTGATCAACAGGGTCATATATCCAGTGCTGTACATGCTTTCCCCGATATCACTTTTGTGTCATTTTAGTCCGTTGTGATGGTGATGACTTCTGGTTCCACGCATGAGTGAAGACATATGCTGTGCGCTCTATTTCTATTTTGCAGGAGAAGTTTCATTCCCTGGTGGGAAAAGGGACGAAGGCGATGCTGATGACGTAGCGACGGCCTTGAGGGAGGCCAGGGAGGAGATCGGGTTGGAGCCATCTCTTGTTGAAGTCGTCACCGTTCTCCAACCATATGCGACCAAGGTAAGGACATTAATCCGGCTTGTGCATATATTAGTTCCATTGCAGCAACATGAGTCTCGACCGTTTGCCCTGTTGGTCCATCTTCGCGTTAAGTTTTTTCGTGATGCCGAAGCTTAGATACTGGTTTCTCGGAACGACATTGTGTCGGTGAGACGAGGAAACTATGCTGGAGATAGATGATAGTACCAATGCTCGCAACAAGAGCCTGCGGTAAACTGCAGTCTCCATGTTTGTTCAGAGCCAAAATTGTGAAAAAATGAGCAAGTATCGTTGATCTTGCCAATATTATGACTGAAGATAGATCATGAAACATTTCTGTGTAAAGTTTCTTTTGCCGTCTTCAATTTGAATAGAATGGTATCACGGTGGTTCCTGTGGTTGGCATTCTTTCCGACAAGAATGCGTACCGCCGAGCCCCGAATCTGGCCGAGGTGGAAGTGATCTTCGATGCGCCTTTGGAAATGTTTCTTCGGGTATGGTGGTCGCTCCTCGTTCTTCCTTTTTTTTTTTTTTTGGTTTTGTGTGTGTGTGTGTGTGTGGGGGGGGGGTGGTTTGGGGGGTTGCAACTTTTCTCTCCAACGAGAAGTTCCATCTTAGGAAGCCGCTTGAAGTTCTTGTATGCGTTGCAGGACGAGAACAGAAGAGCAGAGGGGAAGGAGTGGATGGGAGAGAAGTATCTGCTCCATTATTTCGACTATCGAACAGCAGATGAGAACTACGTTATATTCGGTCTAACGGCTGGAATATTGATAAGGGTCGCGTCGGTCGTGTACCGGCGGCCGCCAGCATTTGCAGAGCTCTCTCCCAAGTTTTGGCATTCCTAGGATGCTCTGTCTTGTTGCATAATCACTAACAATCTCAATACATTCCGATCTTGACATTCTGAGAGTAGCTCTGTATTTTATTCCAATGTGCAGAGAGAGAAGCCTGAATTTGAGCTGCCAAGTTGGTAAGTGTCAATAAGTCTCATTCCTTGGATCAAACAGTGCTCGGTATCGAATTCGGAAATCGAGATGGATATCTGTTAGCTATCCGTGAATTAGCACCTCCCCCCTTTCCACTACACTCCTAGAATTTGTTTCTAGCCTTTTCTTGCAATTCGATCAATACTGCGCAATGTTATACGAACAGAGGAATTGCAATTCAACAATACCGCGCAATGTTATACGAACAGAGGAAAAGGAACATTGCAACAAACAGACGAAAAAAGTACACAACTGCAATGGAAAACTTTCAGTTTGAAAATCGTGACCAGTGTCATAATCCGATGCGGAATTGCCGATCAAACATTTCGAACTCACAAGCAAATTGAGGAAAAGGAACTTTTGGCAAATTGATTCCAAGGGATCTTTGCGAGGACGATGCCTGGAGCTGTTAGGAATCACGGTGGCAATATCTTCCCGGTTACCGTGTCTCCTCTTAGTCCATCGACATTCAGCTCGGATCAAACATTGGAGATTTGCACCTCGAGATCTCGATCAATCCGGACAGAAGAGAGATCACTCCTAGCCGAGGCCATTTGCTGCTGCAACTTCTCTTGCTCTGGATTGTAAGAGTCACAGAACTCCTTGGGGTTCTTATCGAATCTCGCTCTCTCCCACACGATCAATACCCTCAGCTCCGCATCGCTCGCTGTCCCTGCCTGTGCATGCGCACCGAACTGATCAAGAAGCTGTAGTCTCAACTCCCCTTCTTAAAGCCAATGAGAACAGACCGAGCGGGGGTGCGGAATGGAGATTCCTGGTGTTCCATCCCTAGGCGGCGGAAGGCTACTGCTCATTTCGAGTACTCTAGGATTACTGAATGCCATCCACGGATACTCAGTTGCAAGGGTTCGCTATCAAGTTTATTTCCTAACATTACGTGGTCACTCAATGTCTTGTGATTCTCAGCCTTGTGGTGGGAGTAGTGTGATCAGTGGATGGACCCGAGAAGGAGAATGGGTTGTCCAGCCCAGGCTCTTCTTGTTGACCCTTTATGACACGTGGCAGACCGTAACCCAAGATACCTCCTCCTCCTCCTCCTCTCCCTACCTATAATAATACGCTGCCCATTTTCCAACCAACGGACAAACTGAACCATGACAACTACTCCATCAACGACCTCTCTGCTCACGCTCCCGGACTCCCAAGGGCTCGCCACCCTGGCGCGGCGGCTCCGTCGCTACAAGCCGCCTCCTCCCGGGCAAACGGATCGGCAGCAGCATGAAAAGCTGGACAGCTCCGAAACGGGCGTCGGCCGAAGGTCGGAGACCACGACGGAGTCTCTCCGCCGCAGGCCCAATCGGGCGAGAGCCGCGGTCCTCGTCTGCCTCTTCAAAGGCGGTGGCGGCGACGGCGACGGCAGCGATCTGCGTTCCTTCTCACCAAACGCGCCTCACGCTTTCTGCTCACCCAGGTAGGCTTTCCTTCCATCTTCAGGCCCTCATGGTTTGCGTTAATAACGAAGTACCCACCGGCGGAAGGCCTATTAGCATTTATCAGCACTTTATTAAGTCAACAGTGGCGTCTATCCTTAAAGTCTTGATTAGGATAATTGACCATAGTTTGTAGCAGAAGCTGAATATTTAACTAAAAATTTGGGAAGACAAAAGTTAGGTTGACATGAATTTTAAATTTGAAATCTTCTGGCAGGCATATAATTTAAGACTTTACTAGTATAATAATTTTTGATGACTGTGATTTTCATAATATATTATGAGCCATGAATTCTTAAAAAATAGACCCACAATAATCGTTTCTCCATAATTTATACAGCTGCGTGAGCCATCGACATCGACAATGTTGGTCATTTCGACACGAGGGACACGAGGGGAATAATTCAATTGCCAAGTCCTCAGTCCCAATCTTTGGGCAATAGGAATAGAAGATGGAAAATGCTAGAGGCACCAAGAGTTTTTACTGAATTTTACTTGTCGAATGATGTGGCAATTTTCAATTGGGTATATAAACAAGCTGGATCCATGTATTGAGTCATTAGCTTCTTTAAATAACCAAAAGAAAACGGGCGTATCACTTCGGACTCGTTTGGGAAAATTGTCAATTTTTTTAAACTTATTACACTTTTGCCAATTCAATAACAAACTTTTTTAATTTTGCCAATTAAGCCTTAAACCTTGTGCCAATTTAGTAATCAATTTTTTTTTATGTCAGTTCAGTCTTAAACTTTTATATTTATGCCAATTTAGTCTATTTGATCAATTTGGCTAGCTAGCATCGACATGAATGCCAGCCCACACCGATGTGGATGTCGGCTGCTGTTGACGTGGACACCAGTGCTCACATGGATAATTTAAATAATATTTTAATATCTTTTCAAAAATTTTTCAATTTTTTCTGTTTTCCTTTTTTTTTCTCTTTCCTTTTCTTTACCTTTCTTCTTCCTCTAGTCGGTCATCAGTAAGGTTGACTTGTTGGCCTTAGGCGAAGCTTGCCCTCACGATGCTAGGTAGTGGGGCCTCGCCTAGCCATGACAAGGCACGACCTTGCCTAGCGACGAACAAAGAAAAAGAAAAAGAAATAATTTGAACAAATATTAAAATATTATTAAAATTATTCAAGTCAGCACTGGCCAGCATCTATGTCGGCAATGGTAGATCAAAGTTGACCGAATAAACTAAATTGACATAAATACAAAAGGTTTAGGACTGAATTGGCACAAAAAAATGTTTTGGATTAAATTAGCACAAATGCAAAATATTTAGGACTAAATTGGAAAAATTAAAAGGGGTCTAAGATTGAATTGACAAAAGTGTAATATATATAGGACTTTTTTGACAATTTTTCTGGAAATGTAAGTGCTAAATTCTAAGTGATTATGATCTAAAGTGCTGAAAATAAAACTAAAAAGTTGTTTGACGATAATTTAAAATAAATTAAACGTTACTTTGTTTGCAAACATGAAATTGTAATGACTACCGTAATTTTTGACAATTATAATTGACAAGATTCCAATTGACATCAATTACTTTTCTACTTTGTCAATTGACTAAGGCATTCCTCGTCATAACTTCTGGTTTCTATGCATGAGTGAGAACATAATCCGTGCTGTGTATTTCATTTTTTGCAGGAGAAGTTTCATTGCCCGGTGGGAAACGGGAGGAAGGCGACGCCGACGACGTAGCGACGGCCCTGAGGGAGGCCAAAGAGGAGATCGGGCTGGACCCATCTCTTGTTGAAGTCGTCACTGTTCTTCAACCATTCGTGACCAAGGTAACGAAATTAATCCAGCATGTACGTTCATTGGTTCTGTTGCAGCTACATGAGTTTTGCCCCCTCGGTCCGTCCTCCCATTGTGACGTTGCAGCTTAGTTAGTTGTTGCTCGAAAGGAAAAGTGACACAAATGATTCATGAACTTTGAGTAATATGCAATGTTGTTCTTAAACTTTAATTTGTACAGTGTGGCTCATGAGCTTTAACCCAAAATGCAATGTCATCCCTAATAGGCATATTACCAAAAATTTAGGGACTACCTTGAATAAGTTAAACATTCATGAACGATATTGCATAATCGGTTAAAGTTTAGGACCCTCAATGAGCAAATTAAAAGTTTAGTCACAATGTTACACGTTCCTCAAAGTTTATGGATTATTTTTGTTGTTATGTCCTTTCAAAATACTGTTGTCCCGTAGAGACGAGGAAACTATGCTGGGGATGACCGTACGGATACTCGCAATGAGTGAGTATCCGTAGTAAAATGCGGTCTCCATGTTTCTTGAGAATTTAGTGCTGGAATTGCCAAATAATAAGCAAATATTGCCGATCGTGCCTGTCTTACGACTGAAAACAGATCATGAAACATTTCTATCTGAAGTTTCTTTTCCCGTCTTCAATTTGCACAGATAGGCATCACGGTGGTTCCTGTGGTCGGCATTCTTGCCGACAGGAATGCGTACCGTCCATCCCCGAATCCAGCCGAGGTGGAAGTGATCTTCGATGTGCCTTTAGAAATGTTTCTTCGGGTACGGCGATTGCTCCTGGTTTTGGTTGGGAAAACGTTCCGCTCTAAGGAGAAACTTATCTTATTAAGCCGCTTGAATTTCACGGATGTATTGCAGGACGAGAACAGAAGAGCGGAGGAGAGGGAGTGGATGGGAGATAAGTATCTCCTCCATCATTTCGACTATCAAACAGGGGATAAGAATTATGGAATATTTGCTCTAACAGCCGGAATATTGATAAGGACCGCATCAGTCGTCTACCAGCGGCCACCGGCATTTGCAGAGATCTGTCCCAAATTTTGGCATTCCTAATATGTTCTGTGTTGCTGCATAATCAGCAACAATCTCAGTACGGTTCCAATCAAGTAGCCATTCTTTTTCATCTAATGTAGACACAGAAACCTGAATTTGAGCTACCAACCCCACTAGCGAGCGTCGATTAATAATCGAGAAACTCATTCCTTCGAAAGATTGCAAGCGTTAGCAAATTCGAAATCATGATGGATATTTGGGTATCGATCCTCATAGTTCCGCATGCTAGAGTGCTAAAAACTGATGCTAATGTCCCCTAGATCTCTAGCGCATGTTCAATTTACAGCTTCAATTGCAAAGCGTTCGGGTACATGCCTGATCTTGGCTATTCAAACAATGAAGGTCAATGGACATTCATGAACTCAATGCTCTTGCCTCGAATGTGAATGTCTCTCGGCAGGCGGAGTCTCGATCATACGGCCGAAATCCAAATGACATCACACGAATTGCTGACTTGGGGATGAAGATTTCACATTACACATGGGCATGGAAGTGTGGATCGGCGTGTAGGACATGGTCAAAATGTCAGCTCTGCTCTGTCAAGTCGAGAACATGAGGATGACGGGGATGCCAAAGTCGAGGGCTACCAACCATCTATAAGAGGAAGAAAAGAGGGCCTATTGTCGAAGAGGGACTTTGGCTCACCGTGTGATACCAAACACATTGGCTGAGCTCTTGTCAAAACTCGGCCAGAATCTTTTGTCATGGCCATCGACTCAATTGGCTAGAACTCTTTTTAACACATCAGAAAACTCATGAGTTTGACAAAGTCCTACTCAAACCAAATTTAACTCTTGAAAAAAGGAAAGGAAAGATTTTCCCCATGACGGCTGACAGAGGGTGTGATTGCCTATACAACAGAATTCTTTTCCTCAACTTGTATAAATGTGCCATATAATCTACTTATCTGAATTCTACTAAATCCAGAATCTGTTCTTAGCTTTTCTTGCAATGCGACCAGAGCATTAAAATGCATACAAATAGAGGAGAAGGAACATTGCAACAAATAGGCACTCAACTGGAAAGGAAACTTTCAGTTTAAGAATAGCAACCGTCTCATAATCCCATGTCGAATCGCAGAGCAAATATTTTGGAAATTGCATGGAGGAAAAGGAACTTTGGCAACAGGATCACTATCCATAACCAATCTTTCCTTCCTCACTTTTAGCTTTCTCAATATCGGGATCAAGAACAAGACCTACTTGTTCTTAGCTTTTCTTGCAATGCGAGCAGAGCATTAAAATGCATACAAATTGAGGAGAAGGAACATTGCAACAAATAGGCACTCAACTGGAATGGAAACTTTCAGTTTAAGAATAGCAACTGTCTCATAATCCCATGTCGAATCGCAGATCAAATATTTTGGAAATTGCATGGAGGAAAGGAACTTTGCAACGGGATCACTATCCATAACCAATCTTTCCTTCCTCACTTTTAGTTTCCTCAATATCGAGATCAAGAACAAGACATACTTCACTCTCATGGATGTTCCACATCCATAAACAAGCTTTTGGAGCAATAGCAACCAATAGAACTGAAACGCCACTCTACTTAACATTTCATTCATAAAAGAAGAACTGCGATGCAAAAATTACAGTGGGAAGGGAGGGAAAAAGCAATTTCAGCAAGGGAAAAAGAGTCGTTTTGCTACCTGCCTCAGCTGAAAACCTCATAAAACTTTTCGATGACCAGTAGTCCAGAGTCAATTGATTCCAAGGGATCTTTGCGAAGCCTATGCCTCAAGCAGTTTGGAATCACAGTGGCGATATCTTCTGCGGTTACATTATCTCTTCCCTTCAAAGCAGTCAAGGCCTTAGCTGCTCTGTTAGTCACGATATCTCCTCTTAATCCATCGACATTCAGCTCGGAGCAGACCTTGGAGATTTTCACCTTGAGATCTCGATCGATCTGGACATAAGCGAGATTACTTCTAGCCGAGGATATTTGCTGCTGCAACTTCTCTTGCTCTGCTGTGTAAGAATCACGGAACTCCTTGGGGTTCTTATCGAATCTTGATCTCTCCTCCACGATCTTCACCCTCAGTTCTGCATCCCTCACTGTCCCTACCTGTGCATGCATACCAAACCGATCAAGAAGCTGCGGTCTCAACTCCCCTTCTTCAGGATTTCCCGAGCCAATCAGAATGAACCGAGCGGGGTGCGAAATGGAAATTCCTTCTCTCTCCACAGTGTTCCATCCTGAGGCGGCGGAATCTAAAAGAACATCCACCAAATGATCATCCAAAAGGTTAACTTCGTCCACGTAAAGAATCCCTCTGTTAGCTTTAGCAAGAAGGCCTGGCTCAAATGCCTTGACACCCTCAGTGAGGGCTTTCTCGATGTCGATTGTACCGCAAACCCTATCTTCCGTGGCTCCCAGTGGCAAATCCACCATGTTGATTTTGGTGGACAGGACAGGGAGTTGCTCCCCTTTTATCACTAGTTCCCGAACTTCCACGCCCATTGATTCTGGATCTGTAGGGTCAGAGTTATATGGGTCGCCAGCAACTACCTGGATCTCAGGGAGTAAATCAACCAATGATCGGACGGTTGTGGATTTTCCGGTGCCCCTATCTCCCATAATCATGACCCCCCCGATCTTAGGATCAATCACGTTTAGTAAGAGACACAGCTTCATCTCTTCTTGCCCGACTATAGCAGCGAAAGGATAGACCGGCCTCTGACTCTCCTTAGAGGCAAGCTTCTGAGCCTGAAAAAGGAAAAAACCATATAGCTCACAAAATCCTACAGAAGCAATCCATCATTCTCTCCCAATTAATTCTCACTTCAGCCAACAAGACTGCCCTCAAACAACCATCAACTGCAAAGCAGTTTCCTTTTTCCAATCGACTTTGATTAGTGTAATGCCTCAGCCTAGGAAATTCTCATCCCAAAGAACATGCAACCTGTTCATAGGCAAATAAAGCGGAAGCAGCCCATTGTTTCTCTAATTTCACTAAAAACTCAGCAATTAACGAATTTGAAGTAACTATATACATTAATCTCTCACTCAAATTTCCCAGAAAATGCGATTTCACAGTGATGTGCTTGAAGAAAAGAAATACATAACAGCTAAAAAAGAAAAACAAAGAAATTGATCAACACCTGCTCAACAGAATTGATATCAGTTGCAACATTGGTGACGGCAAGATGACACGGAGACCTTCCTTTCTTGTTCTGAAACCCAATCCCTCCATAGAATTTCTTGCCATGATTCTGCACTGCAAATAAGAATTTCAAAAAAAAAGGGGACAAAATTCACAGACCCATTAAAATCCCCCAAAACCCTGAGCTCGAAAGACTCGAATCTGAGCAAATGAAAGAGCAAAAACGAAATGGGTCATTCGGATAATCCCCCAAACGCTTGGAAAAACCTCAGAAACATGTAAAGGAAAGTGCACCTGAAACTGAAGGGGCGAAGGAAGGAGCGGACGAAGAGAGACGTCGAGAGGCCAAGATTGCTGTGGAAGAACTTCCAAGCAGAGACGCCATGGCTTCGTGTCACGGAGCTAGTGCTTCTCCCACTAGCCTCACATAAAATTTCAGCGGATCTTTATTTTTTCTGTGGAATTTTCCTATTGGTTTGTGACTTTGAGGATAAGGTAATAGATTTCAGGAAGCTCCTCCTGGACTTCGTTTCATGTTCGGCCCAGCAGCCTATCTTCATCCTTATGGTTTATATGTCAAACAGGCTCAAGGTGCTTATAACGAAGAGCCAACGATGTTACGTCAAACGCAGTGGATACGGGATCAATAAATATGCTTGATATACGTTGTTGACTCGATCCTAATAACTCGAGCTACTGCGCATCCGACAAAAGAAAAAAAAAAAAGAAGGCTATTGATTTGACAAGGTAATCGATTTATAAAATAAGTTTAAACATCTTTCACGAGCGATGTGAGATAAATTAATATTTATTATTTATATTAGTATGATTTCCTCTTATTTTCTTATCTTATCTAAATTTCTTTATTTAGCTAATTTATGGTCAAGGCATAATCTGTCTAATTTGAGGAAAGGATTGTCCTTCGATTGATAAAAATTTCTATGGATTTTTTTTTTTTGGCTATCAAAAGTTGTACAAAGTTAATTTGGGGGATGTAATATACAGAATCAATCACAATGTAGAAATTTTATTTAATTAGAATACTTTTAGCGAGATTCATTATGGATATAAAGGTTGTCTTCCAAGCTTCCAGCGCTCTCTCGCTCTACTCTTCGGCACTCGTTTGCTCTCTGCTCTAGTGCACACGAAGCCGATTCTCTCCATTGCTCCCTCCCCTTCCGCCTATGACTTTGCACTCCGTCTTCTCCTCAAGATCCGCTCTTTAACTCTCCTCCTACCTCATTGTCTTGTGCGGTGCTTGCTCCGTCCCTCATCTCTCTCATGGCCTGAGACATAGACACCCTACGGATCTGCACTTTCTCCGCCCTCCTTCCTCACCGACACGCGTGTCCTTGACGAGTGCTGGCGTTGACCACATGCCAGATATGTGTCCGACACCAATGTGGCGACCTTCTTGGCATGTTGACAATTTATAATCTGGAAGTGTGATGACACGCTCACCTGTAAGGAAATTCTAGGCTTTGCAAGCCTCATCTTGAGGCTTAGGCTTCGCTTGCTGTAGTTGTGATATGATTCAAACAAGACTTTTAGTATCATGAGCATAACCTCTTCATTTCATGCCTATAAAATTCTTCCGTCGATATTGCACGCACATATGTTGGTTTTAACATGTAATACATTCACTTTGTTCCAAATATGATCGACCCATCACATCACACATAAATAGTATAGCAATCCCATAGATTCTCGACACAACATGCAAATGAAAAAGCCAACAAAGCATCTTTGCTTTCACATCAAGGAAACCCAAACTCCGTCTTCCCAAGCTTCGCCATCTCCTCCCTAAAACCACACAAACACTTGCCCTTCAGATTCGCCAAAACCCTAAAGCTGTCACTCGGATCTCCGGCTCCGACCTCGGAACAAGGCAAGAAGAAGCAAGCCTCGTTGCTTCCCAAGAGCTTCCTCGAGAGGGGCAACACGTTCGCCGGCCCTCCCCATCCGAAATCCACCGTCGAGTGCCCCAAGTGCCTCCAATCCGTGAATCCGCTCACGTTCTTGCCTGAAACAAGAATTAGAAAAGTGCGTGCAAACATGTACTCATACCGAAAGGCTTATTACATAACGACTCGACAAAATTGCCGCGATACACTAGTCAACTAACAATGCCATGTTTTAAATTGGTTACTCGAGATTCCTCAAACATTCGACTACTTCCATTAGATATTCTAGTCCTCCGACACACGAAATGTCACCTAAATAACACGATGTCGTACTTCTGAGGACGACCTCGACTATGGGCGTGCCCATTTGTGAGATAACAAACATGTATTCACAAAATATGGACACTTAGCTATTTCAGATCATAAAGTGTCTCATGTATATGCTGCTGCAAGACAATGCACTAACTTCATTGAAAATCGATCGGCTTATCTCTCCGCGGTTGCAATGCGACCCTATGTCGTGATCAATCTCAACGTACTATGTAATGTAAATCTTGAAATTGACAGAGGCTTCTCCTTCTTACCTGCCGAGACGCCTTCTGTTTGATGCATTTCTTGGAAGTCGATGTACGAGCGGACGTACTCATCGCTCGCATTGTGCTTGCTCTTCCTGATCAGCTCCGCGATTTCCCAAATTGGCTTTTGCAGCAGGTCCTTCGCCGACAGTTGGACATATATCGGGACACATCCGTTGCCCCAGTAGCCGACCGGCAATTGCGGTTTCAGCAGCTTGCGGATGTTCGTCGAGTAGGAGAACTTCACCGTTTCGTCGCCCGGAATGTTCGATACTTTGACCCTGTTTTGGGAATTGTGAATCAATTGAAGTCAAGAGGTTGTGACCGGGGCATGTGCATATGTGCAAAAATTCTACATCAACCGTCTAATCAGAAGGCTAATCCTGGGGCAATCTCGAATGGTTAGCGTATCTAAATGGCTCACTTTGCACGCCAAATGAATGCACCCAAAGCTTCGAAAGTGGTGAACTTCTGGCCACACTTCTCCAACAGATACGCTTTGAGCCTGTCCAACCACTCCTCTCTCACGTGGAAAAACTCCCTCGCGAACGCACAGTTGTCTTCATCATCGTACGGGTTCCGACCCTTCTCGCACAAGTAATCCCCAACCGGAGCCTCGACCCGACCCGGATTCCTCGGCCCCAACAAGACATCCCGGTCCCACACCGGCTCGATAGAAACCCGGTCTGCCCCACGAGCTAGCTCCGCTGCCGCCCCGAAGAACAGGGTCGCCCCGAGCCCATCGCACATGGCGTGGTGTATGGCGGCGCCCAAGCTGAACCCCCCGCATTCGAACACCGTGACTTGGAGCATGCACGGGTTGGCCAAACTCTCCTCCAGGCCAGGGTCGGGTATTAGCCGCTCCAAGAAACCCGAGTCCGCATCATCGAGGTTTTCAACCGCATGGAGAGTGCAATTAGCGGTGGCGTGGACGAGCGGCATGCCTTGGCCGATGGCGCAATGTAGCTCGAGGCGGTGAGGTTCATCATCGCCGCGGTGGAGCGTGCCGCATAGAGGGTAGTAGTGACAAAGCGCACGAGAGATCGCTCCGGCAACTACATGGTATGGATCGAGGGCACGCTTCCTTTGGTCGGCATTTATGTACGCGCGGAGGTAACGGAACGTGACGTCGAGATTAGGATCGGTGTCGAGGTGCGAGAGAGGGAGGACCTGGTCTTGAGCGAGAGGGGGCGTTGAGGGTTGGACGAGCGTGGTCTCAAGGATTTGGACTTGCATTGGTCGATCGGTTGTTTTTCTTTCCGGTGCATGAAATTCGGAATCGTTAGGGTTTCATTTTGGGAGAGTTATGACTTTGCTGGGGATTCATGGGCGGTCCACATTTTCTGTTGTTGATGCCACCAAACTTTTTGGTAGGAGGAAGGGTGTGGTCGGGATCGTCAATGGCGTTGAGTTTGGTGGATGCGAGGCGTGGAGCATGTCAGGCCATATCCTGAAACACGAATTAAAGTCTTTGTTTGCGCGCCCCCCCGGGGGGTTGAAGGATCCACAGTCCCTGTTATAAAATATTCATTGTTTTCAATATCGATAAATTTGAATGAGCGTTTGTAAGCGTTCGAAAATTATTGGTGATCGAAAATTATTAGTTTTTATTTCTAGTTATATCCATGGTTAAGACTTTTACTTTGTTAACACTTCATATTTTTGAGTGTGCCTATACATAAGTTTTGATTATTGAATTGCAGTGACAAATGATAACCATTAGAAATGATTATTTACTGCAATAGTTCAATTTAGAATACATATTAAATCTGATAAACGCTGAAAGCAATTAGAAATTTGTTACCGAATAGGTTATAAATTTCAAGATACATAAGGGAAATTTCAAATAATGCCCCCAAGTGTCCTAATTTTTTCAATTAAGGGCTTGAAGTAGCTATGCTTGTTCCAAATAAGAGCATAACCTCATTGGCTGGACGCTTGGCTAAATATTCTGGCCAATCAAGGCATTTGCGCCAAAATATAATTTTAACCTAATTTTTAATTAAAAAATTAAATTTTTTAAAAAAAAAGTAAAAAAAAAAGGAAAGAAGATATAGGTGGGACGGGCTGTCATACCCCTTGTGGCCATCACCCCACTACCGGCATTTATTATTACAATTTTATATTTTAATTTTTGAAAAATAGAAGAAGTAAAAATTAAAAAAAGAAAATGACAAAACTGCTCCTACTCAATCACTGAGTCAAACTTTTTTTTTTTTTTAGAATAATATGACCAATTCAAGTCTTATTTGAAATAACATTGACTTCAGGTCTTTATTTGAGACAAGAAGAACATTTCAGGCTTTTACTTAAAACAAGATCATTTATAGGCTTTCATTAAGAAAATGAGAGCATTTGAAGCATTTATATGAAAATGAGAGCATTTGAAGCATTTATATGAAATTTTCTCAGATATATATAATGATAATTTCATGTTGAAATCATTCCGACAATAAGATCTAAATTGGGAAAATTTAAGGGCCCGAAGTGGACCCGTTTCCTCAAAAAAGGGTGCAGAGTGGACATTAATCTCAAATAAAGGCAAATAAGGGCCCGAGTGAGCATGTGCATCTCACATGCCACTTTCTAAAGGCATACCGAGGGATTTTTTCGTTTTCTATTTTTTCTTTTCGTTTTTTTTCTTCTTGCATCTTCTTTTTCATTCGTTGTTCTTCCTTCCGCACTAGCGCAGAAGCGCTTACGGTGCCTAATCTCACTTGACATCATTAAGTCAGTGCTAATCCTTTATACTAGCATCATTGACCATCGCTCCTCTATCCATCGTTCGATCGACGTTGTGTCCATTCTCTCTTTTCTTACTTGCTGTGATGGCCACCATGTCTTCGGGCTCTCAAGCATGGCCATGGCCGATCACAAGCACAATAGGTTTAGAGATATTCGGTCAAGGCACGACATTTTCTGAGAGTCGAGCATGAACTGAATTAGTCTAATGGTATAAGTCTGAATTGGGGAGCCTGATGAGCGGGTTGAATCCCTTCAAACCATGCCTTTAGAATCTCAAATTTGGTGGGTAAGTACACTATGAATGTCATAACTTTTGTATGGTACTCACTTAAGTGCCATAATTTTGAAAATTGATCACTTAAATACTATCGATTATGTGGTTGCCGAAAAGGCTAACGTGACATTAGTGAAACGGTTCTTTTGAATATTTTAATGTACACGTGGATTTTTATTTCATAATTTTATTTTTATTTTGCATTTCTCTTTTTATTTTGGTTTTTCTTCCATTGGTCGGCGAGGGCCACTATCGACCCTCGCTAGCCACACCAGCAAACCCAAGGGCAAGGGTTGCCCCTCCTTGGGCCAGAGCGGTCGCGACGGCCCTCGTAACCTTGGTGGCTGTGGGCGAGGGCACGAAGGCCCTCGCCAGATTTGGGCAAGGGACCTTGCGGCCCTGCCACCCATAGGTGAGGGCCGTCGCGCCCTCACTTACAGTTGAGGGCTGTCCTCCACCATGGCTAAGGGCACAATGGCCGTCGCTAGGTCTCGGTGAAGGTCGCCTCACCCATGGCTAGCGAGGCTATGAGGGCTTTGCATCCTCGCCCTAGCCGCGACTGCTGTTGACCAGGTCCGTTGTAGCCCTGTTTGACCTAAGGCGAGGTGGCCCTTCACCCCTAGGCTAGCTAGTCATGGTTAGCCAGGGTCACCGGTGACCTTTGTCTGCCAAGTGAAAAAGCAACAAAAATAAAAATATGTAAATAATTAGAAAAATTTCTAGAAAATATTAAAACAATTAAAAAAACCCACGTGTCGCTAAAAAATAAATAAAAAGTCCAGGTATGATGGTTTGTCGAAAGTGTCACTTAAGTGAATGATGTTTGCTGGATGTGGCACTTAAGTAACGATTTTCCTTTGATGTGGTACTCAAATGAGCTAAAAAAAGTTATTACACTTAAGTGAACACCATATAAAAGTTATGGCACCGCAGTACTTATCCTTAAACTTGGCATGACGAACTAGAAAACGAAGTTCAGAAACATAATTCTCTTTGAGACTGAGGATCGCTGCATACTTTAACGGAAACGAAACGCGGGAATTCGCTTGCCAGCGAGAAAGGGCCGTGGAAGAAGGCTCGAAGCAGCTAGAGATGCCCTCACTGGGCTAAGAAACCTTGACGTGAACGCCATGCTGTCGACACAGTCATCTCTGATGGCTATTGAGTGCGAGTTGGAGATTCGAATCAGTCGAAGCTCGTCGGAATCGTTCCGAGGGCGATGCTCAATCCAGACTTGTACTATTAGACTGTTGCTGTTGTTTTCAATGATCCTCATCGAATTCCCGTTTCTTTCCTGTCCCGCTTCTTTCGAAGCTACTCTCTCTATATATGTAGTCGCATCCAAACCTCAGAAAAACTAGATTACTTATCTCTCAACTCAATTAAAATCCAGTCAATCTCTCTCTCTCCCGCGCTCGAGCTTGCTCACTGTCGCAATCTCGCAAGTAATAAGGTAGTGTCGATTCTATGCTTGTCTCCGTCTTGTGAGCTTTTGTAATATGTCAAATCTTCGGTTCGGCTACTTAACGGCTTTATTGCGTCTTCGTCGCTCTTACTAAAATGTCAGTTTTTTGCGTCTTCGTGTTCAGTTACTATGAAATGTCAGCGTGTGCTATTTTTTCCGTGGTGTCAGACAGTGGTGATTCATGAGGGCGCAAAGTTTCCGATGGTGAATGTGTGATATGCGTACTTTTCCAATGAAGAGTTCCTTCAGACTCTCGCTTCGTGTGCCTCGTCTCTCGCTTTGCGTCTCCGTCCTCTGTCGCAGGAGGTCCTTTGGATTTCAGAAGACCTCTTTGTGATCCATGTTGATTGGCTTTATCAAGTTCATCCGAGCATCTTCTGTGATTTTGTTGGGTACGCACGGGAAGAATAGTTTCTGGCGCATTTTGACTTCAAGCTCATAGATAAAATCATATTCAGAATTGCTGTAATCCCATTGCTGGAAGTCTATGGCCTCTTGCAGTTTCATGGCAATTTATATTTATATTTAGAGAAAATCACTTTGACTTACAGGACTTTACCTGCTCTCTGTCTTGATTTCTGAGGCACGAGTAGGAAATTTTTCTCTGCTCTGGCACGGATCTCACACGAAAGGTAATGCTATTGTAAGGCATCTCTTTTCGGAGAAATGATGCCATGATAAGTAGCTGTTCTGATGTATTTGTTACATGACCTATATCTTAACCGAACTTCATTGTGCTGGAAGGTGGACGACCTGAATGCGGTAGGAGGACCTATAGTTGAACTTCTTAAGCCATTTCTTATTAGAAGCATCAGAGACTAATGTCCCACTTGAATCAAGGCGGAGGAATTTTGAATGATCGTTACTATGAGGGTGGCGATGAGCGGTCCATTTCATCACTGCCTTCAAATTGGAGATCCTATATCTTTGCATTCGTGGAAGGATGAAGAGGGAATCTTCAGAAATATATGACAGTGGAACCTGTAAGTATATATATGTATGTGTGTGTGTGTGTGTGGACTGGATAAGGTCCCTCCTAGGCTATGTCTAAATATGCTTCTGCAAAAGATAAGTGCAAAAATGTCATAGCTGCAAAGTTTTGACATAGAGATGTTGCTTTTATGAAGAGAGGGCATTAGCTTTTGTAAGGGTCTGGGGCCATTTGGATCGTTTTTTTTTCTTATGCTATCCTCACTCTTTCCCTTTCAGATGGCAGTGGCACAATCACAGAAGGAAACTGCAGTAGTGAGCCGGAAAGAAAATAAATCATTACTAGGTACTCTGCATGCTCGACAAATCTAAAATAGAGTCGATTCATTTCGGATATGGTAGGATGCAGGGGTCTCTATTCAAAACCTAATTAATTTGTTTAGGACCTGCTTATTACTTCTTTTGGATATCATGGTCAATATGTACGTACCTGAAAATCAAATTAAAGCGTGGTTAATGTTAAAATAGGTTTCTTCAAATAACAAGGACAGTAATGAAGTAGAATCACCTGTCAAAGGCAATTCCAAAGAAGCTTCCTTTCTCCTTCAACTTCAATGAGTATAGGCAGCTTCACAATGCAATCCATCTCAGATTATTCTCTGATAGGTAAGATTATTTTTTTCAACTAAAGGGAAACATTTGAAACAAACGTGATGACTGTGATTGCAATTTACGATCTTAGCAGTCATTTCTGCTGTCCAGGTTGGATGGTTTCGATCTTGAATCACCCATGACTAAGAGAACAAGGTGGGAAGAAGGTTATAGGAAGCAGAGGGAGATCTTCAGAGATGAATGGCACCAGGACTCAAAAACTCTCGCCGTCCAGAGCCAATTCTGACTGTGATGATAATGCTATCATTGACAATGTTCAATCTAGAAGCTGTATGGGTACAACAAAGATTCAGGTAGAAACTTCTGTAACTTCAACTTCTATGCCCACCCAAGAATGGATGATTGGGTGCCAAAGTCTGCGGCATGGGAAAATTCAGTCCTAGAACGATCTTCTTTGGAAAGTCAGACAGCATGTGCATATACTCCAGAATCTGATTAACAAGGTTATTCATCAGATCAAACAGTACCAAGAGAACAACATGTGCAACCCGGGGCTGATGCAAATTAAAGTAACATTCCAGAGATTCCAAGAAAGAATCTTATATCAGCCAAAGTCTGAATTCCATATTGGGTGAAGGGCAAGTAACAGGGAAGAAATGGGTAGGGCAAGCCACATATTCTCGTGGCAACGTACGCTCACAAGGTTCAACTGTGAGTATCAATTTATGCTCAATTCACTGAGTTTTGGCTATCATGAGGACGCGTTGATGGTATTTTTCAGAGTTCAGTAAAAAAGTTGGTGGATCAATAGCATAACATTTTTGCACTTCTTAGATCACTTTACTACTATGTGAATGCCCAGGCAGAGAGAGACTGGAAGCCATATCAGTGTGAAACCACTTCTCAACTGGGGTGAGGCATCTGTACTCATTCAAATTGTAAATTTTGGAGTTGACCGAAATTTTGTTCAAATTATACTCTTTTCTTTTTCCCATGTACTTCACCTAAAAAGTAGCTGAACTTTTTTTTTTTTGAAAGTGAGTAAGCAATTTGTAATTAATGTTTTTCCTGCCGCCACCCCCTCCCAAAAGAGGGAAAAAAAAGGAAAAAAATTTACCTCCCCATATAAAGGTGCCCTGGTTATCACTCTTCTGCTATCCAATGGACTTTCAGCTAAATAAATGAGAAACTTTCTATTCGATTGTATATCATAGTTTGTGTTGAGACATTATTGGACATGTATGTAGATACATGTGAAAAATCTTTTGATGTTCTCCATCATTTGCTTGCTGATAGCGCAAGCTGAATCTATAAACTTCTACTGGCAATCGTACATCAAGTCTGAGTTCTTACACCAAAAATTTCCAGGAAAGCTCTTATTAAATTCACCATAGCATGCTTTATAGAGGATATTGGCATCTTCGTCTCTTGTAACATGTGAATGATTTATCTACTAGAAGACTAAAGGCGTGGAAGTGTCAGAACCAGCTGTAGCATTATATATATCCGTGTTCGAGTTCAACCTTGTTCAGTCACATAAACGGGAGTGTTGTATTCCTTTAAATAATATTTACTTTAAAGACCAAAATAACTATTAACCGCAGAAAAGATGTATCAATGTCATGTCATATCAATTCAACATATAATGATGTTCATGTCGTGTCATATCCCATGTTAGACACATTGCCAACTCTAACAAGTCAAATTCATACGTTGGATTAAGACTTTGACACAACATTCTTCTCCATATGCTTAATATGCTTGTATTAACTTTTGCAGCTCTTCATTGCAAGTTCGGGAAATTGAATCGAAAAGACATGCATCCATCCTGAAGTCACTAATTCAAGCAAGGAACCTTATGAGGATCCAAGGATCGGAAATTTAGATGTGCAGAGCAGTAAATCTATTAAATATGCTACGAGGGCAGTTCATCCTTCTAAGATTTGTAATGATGAGGTCTCACCTGCCTCCTAACTTGATGTCCTGGTATCTGAAATCTTTCTTAGAAAGTTTTAGACCTGTCAGTGTGCGTTGACCACAACTAAACTAATATGTCTGTCCGTCCAGTTGCTTTCAATCTTCACACAGCCACCAGTTGTTGTCATATTACCGCGAGCCTCCAAAACATTTCCGAATCCAATCAAAGCTAGATTCCTGAAAAATAAAATGACAACCAATCCTCCTTGTAAGTTTCAAAAAAGAAATGAAACGTATAAGATTATGCAGTCAAATTAACCAGCAATACCTGTTAACTAATGTCTACCGTGATTGATCTATCTGTCAACGTATACGATGTACAAGAAAAACAGATAAAAGCTGTTCTAAATTCCTCCAAAGATGCTTGTGAAAGTCTCGTGCATGTGCTCCCGCACATACATAAATGTAACGTTTAACTGGATTTGTTGAATTGAAATACAAGAAACGATCTATATATAACTGGATCTAATATAATCTAAAAAACCGTAAATCACATGGGATTCCTTAATGATGAAGGAGCAAATTGTGTATGTGTTTTATGCACTTCACACGAGTTCGATTTCTTGTATTACTAAATGCAAACATTTTCACATTAAAACCCCCCCCGCCTATTCTTTGACTCATACCCTACTTGGTCTACAAGATCAGCAGGATACTTTTCCTGTTCTGGTGCCTTGTTTGCCTTAGATAAAACTTTTAAGTGAGAGAAAAATATGTTATTACCAGAAAATGAACAGGGTAGTTGTAATCAAGTAGATAAATTCTCTTCCCCTCCTTTTCCCCCTCTTCTATGTAGCATACTCATAGAACCAGGCTCATCAAATTTCATCCATGTTCATTCTATGTAATGTAGTCATGAAAGCAGGTTATGAAATTTCATCTATGTGCGAATGCACACGAACAATTCATTGTCTTGGATAAAGGCTGGTTTTGTTCCTATTCCTGCTAAATTAAGAAGTTTTTATCTGCACAATCAACTAAATGAATAGCGGAACTTGACTTCTTTATCTGATATCAACTGCGTAAGTTCATGTTTGGCGTGGGTCTTTATCAAACCGTCAAAAACAGGGGAGAATGCACAAATACATCACCCAGCAATTAGATTCTCACTGTTCTTTTCCAGAATGAAAAATCTTAAAAGGTTTTTTATTTTTTTTTTTAGATGCTTTGGCAACACACATCCTACTTGGCCGACCATTATTACAAATCTACCAAAAACTTGAATTCATGTTTGTGGATGTTGCATCGCGAAAACCAAAAAGGAAAGGAGAGACAATGACTCAAGACTCACCTTAGAGTGCTTGAAGGATTGGATGGAGCCATCGAATTCTTCTTGAACCCATGTAATTTCCTGCGTTGATGATAATTACGTGGCAATCGTCTGGCAATTTGGTGGTTGACCCCCTCGACAATACGCAATGAACCTTTCCAATGATCCGCAAGTATGAAGCACTATATGGCCCAAAAACTCCAACTCGTCGACCCCTCGACAATACGCAGCCCATCGCAAATCTGGATCAATAAAGTCTTGAGGTTCTTCAAGTTTGATAAACCACCAATACTTTGCACGTTGGGACAACCGCGCAGGCTGAAGTAATCCCACGACTCTGATATGCCTACAACTTGAATATCGAGTATCTCCGGGCAGTTGTAAAGTTTGAGAGTACGCAACTTATTCAAGATTCTCGATGGGAAAACCAGTCTTCCTTCACAACTCATCGATTCGTTAGCAGACTCGTATACGAGCCTTTCCAAGGACCAGCAATCTTCAATAGACAACGCCTCCAGTGATTCGAACACCCAAGAGAATTGGATCTCAACTAGCTTGGACAATAATTCACCTTGACATCTCTCAGCTTCCTCATTCTTGATATCCTCAATCTCTCGAGGGGTTCGCAGTTTTGCAGAAGCAACTCCTTTAGATTTGTGGAAGCTGAAGCCCATCGAGTGTAATTTCTTCCTCGGGGACTCATATAGCTCTAAACATGACAATTTTCCAGATTCGGAGAGAGTGACGCAATTGAACTGGTTCTTCGAAGGCCTAGCTTTTGCACTGTTAAGGGAGAGTTGCGGTGCGGTTTGTAGGTTCAAATAAAGTTCGTTCAGCAGAGGAAGGGAGGCCAGCTCAGCAGGAACATGGACTTTCTGAAGCCCGAATCTCAATTTGGTCAGTTTGAACAACCTCCCAATCCACCACAGCTCACCGGTGCAAACTTCATTTCCTCCAAATCTTTTTTTAACTTCACCTGGTCCATATCTTTCATGACCATTTAGTTCCAACTCAACAAATTAGTCAAGTTCGAGAGATCGGGTACTACCCGCAACGATTCAGATAACACTTCTAGATGGGTTAAGCTTGTTGGGAGAGTCGGCAACTCTTGAATCTCATGACATTCCCTCAACTCAATTCTTTGCAGGTGAGGAAGCAAGCTGATGGTCTTTGGAACTTCACTAACACTAGTATAGGACAGATTAAGTATTCTCAGGAAGGGCAAACTTCCGATTCCATAGGGGAGTTGACCTCTTAAAGAACCGCTATTGACTCGAAGCACTTCCAAATTCTGGAGCATATTAATAGCACTTGGTAATTTCCCAACAAATCTGATGAATCAATCTATATTTAACACCTTCAAACTGCAACTCACGCAATGATTTCAACTTCCATAAGGAATCTGGGAGTTTCGCCATGACAAGACTATACACAAGCAAGTACTGCAGATTCACTAGGTCCCCAATTTCCTCAGGCAAATATTTAAGAGAAAGGCACGCATAAATCTTTAGGTCCATGAGATACTTCAACTTCCCAATAGAGCCATCCACTTTCCTCATCTATGACACTGATCGAAAGTAAGCCTCTCTAAGTTCGGGCATCCAGAGAAGTCCGGTGTCCTGGTTATGTTGTGACAACATCTAAGAGAAAGAACTTTCAATTTTGATGCCATCTGTCAAAATGAATGCAATACTCAATAGACGAACAATCAAATATTACTTCTAAGAATGTAAAATAGAAATGTGCATAGTACACACCTTAGTTAAGTTTTGTAATCTTGAATCATCTAAGAAGTCAGTGCCTGAGAATTCAAGAACGACCACGTTCTTTAGGTGCATGTTGTTCCATTTATTGATTTCCAGAGGACGACACATAGAAATCCATCTTAATTTTGTAAGACGATTCCCTGCATCGCCAACAAGGGTTAGTCCAGATAATTTAAGAAATCTTAGATGTTCAAACCTTCCAATCTCTTTACTTTGAACAACAACATCCTGGGAACGTCCGTCTAGCTGTCTCAAGAGATAGTGCCTGCATTTTCTTGTTCATCTGCATATGGGAATTGGGAAACAAGTGATATCCGTATTGTATCTCCTACAGCAAAAGGATTATAAAAAGAAAACAAGAAGATAGAGCATCCTAAATCAAAGCAGTGATATTTTTGTTAGAAACTAATTAGTTCTCTCTAGAAGCGATTTACCTCCTTTGGTCTTGTTGCTTCGAGGAAGTCCTTCAAAATCCATATCCTGCTCCGCTCCTCCGGATTTATTGGATTTTCTAGGCGAATAATTTCCCTCCCAAAATCTCTGAGTTGATCGTGCATCCAAAACTTTTTATTCTTCACGATTTTTACCAAAGACATGCTAACGAGAGCAGCAACTCCACTATCGGGAAAACTCACAATCTTTCCACATATATATTGCATTCGTTTTATCTTCACCGATGAAAAAGCATGCAATATCGAGGAAATTTGTTGCTGCTCAAAACTTAAGGCATCATAGCTTATCTTCAACTTTCCAAAAACGTCCTCGTGAGGTGCTTTTCTTAACTTTTCCAACGTCTCTTTCCATATTTCTTGCGATTTATGGTTGAGGAACGAACCAATTACCTCAAGAGCCAACGGAAGTCTCCCAGTAGCATGTACCATTTCCTTGAAAGATCATTGTAATCATCTAATGGCAAGTCTCTGTTAAACGCATGCCTGCTGAAAAGCTCAAGTGCACGATCAATACTCATCACCTCCATTTCATAATCTAAAATTTGATACTTTGGTGTATTGATTTGCAATACATCTTTATTTCTAGTTGTAATCAATATTCTGGATCCTGAATATAAAATACTCTTTCCAACTAATTTCTCCACTTGTTCCTTGTGATCAACGTCATCGAGTACAATGAGAACTTTCTTACTGCAAAGTACTTCTCCAGCCCTCTTCATTCCGTAATCAATTTCATTAATGTTCTTGTTCCAACAGGATGACTAATTTCGGACAATAATGTTTTTTGCAAGTCAACTAAACCATCAGTTTTTGATGACTTCGCTCGAATGTCTTCAAGGAAACAACAACACTTTCCAAAATGAGAAGAGAATTGGTTGAACACGACTTGGCGAGAGTCGTTTTAACCGATACCCCCCATGCCATGAATCTTAATGAGCCGCACATCATCGAATGGACGTCTAATAATTTGCTTAGGCTGCTACTTGATCATCGGATTCCAACAAAAGTCAGAATCAGAGATCTATGTTTTGTCTTCAAAGTTTCGACAACCTCCTCAACTATCGTTTGATCAATTCCCCCATGAACTTCCACAATAGAAATCATTTAGGGGGGGGGAGGGGAGAATGTGAAATCACACGATACCATAGCTAGAGGGATGTTATCAAACACGTATATGGCTATGCAATTGATTTGATAACATAATGCGACCGTTAACAATCTAGGAGTGATCTTCTAAAAAAAGTCCTATTGGACATTAACGTCACTACCAAAAATTTACTTTTTACGCGGTTGGCAATATTGATGCACCATGTCTGATGACGCAAATTTGATTGAATTCCTACGCCCAAGAATAGCAATCTTTGGGGTTTTCGAGCAAAGCATATTTCGAAAATACTTTGTACTTTTGAATTGAACAATTCATGATAAAAGAACTTATCTTCGAGGGAGACTTTTTTTTAATGAGCTGAGAAGATTGATATAGATGGGAAGTGCATATCATTGTCCTATCCCATTCTTTTTCCTCCATTGCCCACAAGATATTTTTTTAGCTAGCCTAACTATTAATATCACATATTTTTTTGAAGACGTAGCAAAAGTTTCAACATTTAGTATTACACGACAAAAGCTCTCACCTACAATCATACTGAAATTTTCGCATCTATAAACCAGTGGGTAAAGCAAAATTGAACAAAACAAATATCTTGAAAAGGAGTTATACTTACCCCTTTGTACTTCTTCACTTCCCATCCCTTGATGGCATCAACCTCCATGAGAGCCCTTCTCCAAGCATCGACTTGCTCATTGCTTAACTTCTTCTCGTGCTCCAATTGAGTATGGCATCTCGATACAGCGGGGTTTTCAGCTTAACATCGTCGGGTTTCCACATCGAAGAAAAATAGGTAGGATCAGTTTATTACCTCCCGATTTGAAGGTATTTGCCATGATCTGTGCGAGCTCACGGAGGCACCATTGGCTCGAGGCATAGTTTCGAGAGAAGACGGGAATGTAAATCATGGAGTTGTCGATCGCTCTCAGAAGCGATCCATTGATCCTTTCACCAACACGAAGCTCTTCGTCATCTCGAAAGACACAGATTCCAACGTCGATCAAGCTATGGAAGAGGACATCGGTGAATCCAACCCGAGTGTCAGGTCCTCTGAAGCTGAGAAATACTTGGTACTTGCTTTCCGATAATGTTCCTGCATTTGAGCTCGCCATAGCAGTAGTTTGCTAAGCTTAAGAAGATCTCTGTCTCTCTCTCTCTGACTCGGTGTTCTTTGTGGAGAAAGATGCCGCGTCAACGAATCTTGAAGAAATAATGGAGTAATTATAGGAAGAACAACCAATGAAATTCTATGGGTTTATGAGAAACTGGTGCAGACAAAAAGTCATAATTTATTACGAGGAAGACCATAAGATCGATTGCTATCGGTCGCTGCTTAAAAAGGAAAAACCAAGTTAGGGCTTAATTCGTGTGAAAACGTGAAGCCATGTGCAAAGTTCTGAAGAAAGTGATTATGGCCCAACATGTGCAGAAGTCAAGGAATCAAACTTTCATTATTCATAAAGTCATAATTTATTATGACGAAGGCCATAAGAACGTGATTATGTACTCTACGACTTTTTTTTTTTTAATATCTTCATTGCTCTTTTGCACAAGTTTATTTTATTTATTTTATTCTCTATTGATCCTCTTTTTCTTTTATATTGGGCTAATAAAGTAACTTATCTCTCGAAAAAAGACAAGAAAGTTTCCGGTTTATGTTAAAAAAAAAATCAGTTTTTGTTTTGTTTCTTTGAGTTAGGAGATGCTTCTGGAGTCTTCCCTGCGTGTTCATTCCAAGAAAGTTTCGAAGCGGGACATGCCTGACGTCAACACCTACTGAAGGCAAGTTCTCAAAAAACGATGTTTTCAGGCTTAGAACAGATTAATTTCAGACCAATTGAATTTACAAAGAAAGATGTAGAGCTCGATCATCTTTTGCAGAGTCTTCATTTGTAGCTGCTGCCATCATTTTCGTCATCGATGTTGAAACCTCCGTTCTCACCGCCGCGCCTGGCCCCATTCTTTTTGCAATTCTAACGTTTCCAACACGAAGCAATAGATGGTGGCAAAGATATTGGCAGTCTCGAGATATCCATGACGAACAATGAAAAATTTTGTTTGAAAAATGCTACCAAAATTACCTCAAAATCCGATACTAATCTATCATGAAATTATTACATACCAATTCATGAAATTTGTTACCTACCCCGTGAAAATCTCTCTTAACAAGCATATTCAGAATAACGTGAAGACTCTTTAAGACTCCTAACCACCTAAAGATACGGAATCATGATTAGTGTTCCCAATTCACAACACCCATTCAGATTCACCTTCATTGTTTCTATTTCTTCCTTTACACGTTCAATTTTTGTGTGCAAAGTACTTCATTTCAAGGTTTAAGTCATAGTTATGCCCATTACATGCAGGAAAGATAATCCCGCAATAAATCAAATTGCTAAGGACGAGCTTGGCTTGAGTGTATTGTCGGTTTTGAATTTCTCACTAGTATCTAATGAGGCTATGGTGATAGGCTCGTTGAGTAGGTAGTTGATATTTTGTTGGTGCTTTAATTAGAACATTCCGATAGCGGATGAGGCAGGACAAATGTCAACACGACACAACTTCAAAAAATCCTCATTTATGTAATGAAAATGTATTCATTCTCTTCACTATTTCTCTAATTCCTAGTCACACCATCTCCCAAGTTATTCTCGAAGGGCCCTCTTCTTGGCAACATACTAGGAATGTGAGATGGGTTTGGGTATCAATCGATGAAAAGCTCCTCGATTTTCAAAGTGACCGGAGCCTACATGTCTCAAATCCATCAAAGTCATTGATCACATAGTTCTCAAGTGTGAGTCCACGTGATTAAGAAATATTTAGGTTATTAAAATTTTTTAAATATAGATTTTGTTTGTGCCTTAAAAAATGAATGATTTTGAAAAATATTCTTAAAAAATGATAATTTGTTATCGTTAGAAATAATTAATCAATTAATTCATTGTTCTAAATGATATAAATGATCATTTTTCAAAAAATGTTTCTCCTGGAGGGGCAAAATCGGAATCATATCTGGAAAACTCCCGGCGAAGGCATGACGAGTCGCTCAAGCGAACCTCCGTCGATCACTTGCCGGGCCCGCCTCTCTCAAAGCTATAGTCGCCATTCAAAACCTCAGAAAAACAGTTTACTTCTCTCTCATCTCGATTCAAGTCCAGTCGACTCGCTCGAGCTCGCTTACTGTCGCAATCACAAGCGAGGTACTGTAGATCCTCTGGTTGTCTTGGTATAGCAGTTCATCTTGTGTTGACATGCGAATTGATCTTGAGCTTCCGTAACCCGTCGATTCCTTCTGCTATGGCTTCCTAGGAGTTTCGTTGCGTCTTCCTTGCTCGTACCTCCGAAGTATCGGCGTTCGCTGAATGTTTGGTAGTGCTAAACAGAGGTACTTCACGAGCGCGCGTAGTTTTCCGATGGTGAACTTGATGAGATGTGAACTTTTCAGATGAGGAGGTTCCTTTGGACTCTAGGTCCATTGGATTTCAGAAGACCTGCTTGTGATCGATGTAGATTGACCTTATCGAGTTTGTTCGAGCATCTTCTATGATTTCGTAGGTTAGGTTAGGTACAGTGAAGAGTTACTTCTTAATTACTACTTTTATCTCTCTGATATATATCTCCGCGAGTATTCTGGCGCTTTTGGCATCAGAAACTGGGTGAAACAAGCTTATAGATAGATTCGTGTTCAGAATTGCCGTAAGGCTAAGTCTATAGCTCCTTGCAGTTTCTCCGCAATACAGATGCTTATGTAGAGAAATATCACTATGACTTGGAGCATTTACCAGGTCATTGTCTTGACTTCTGAGATATGAGTAGGAGATATTTTTTCGCTGCTCAGGGCAGTTTCACAAAGATAATGCTATTTCGCGGCATCTCTTTTTTCTAGAAATGGTGCCATGATAAGTAGCTGTTCTGATGTTTTTTTTTTTCAATAGCATTCATTTTAATTGAACTTCGCTGTGCTGAATATCCGATAATCTGAATGTGATAGGTCCTCCTATATGACAGCCATTAATTCGTTCGCACAAAATCAATCTTATAGTTTCTTATGTTAAATCAGCATCCGTATTCTTTTCTTTGCATAAATTATACTGGATTACCCCTGTGCTTTGCCCGAGTATTAACTGTTTAATGCTGCATTTGTTCATCCTCTGCAATAGCTATAGTGGATCCACTTGCGGTCTAGTTGAACTCCTTCGGACATTTCATATTAGAAGTATGCAAGACTCATGTCCCACTGGACTCAAGGCAGAGTAATCTTGAAATGATCGTTACTGTTTTGGTCACTCAATTTTAGATTTAAAGCTTGCAACTCTCCACCTAACCACTTTGTATAAGTAAGTGCTGCTCCTGTATGAACTGCTTATATGTCAAGCTGTGGGTTTTTCACTTTAATGGACTGGCTGAGGTCCCTCCAAGGCTATATATGCTTCTGCAAAAGATAAGTGCAAAAATGTTATAGATTCAATGTTTTAACAAAGAGATGTTGCTTTCATGAAGAGAGGAGGTTGCTGTGTAGTATAGCTAACCTATGGAGTTTGAAATTAATTCTGCCTTTTCTTTTGCAAATTCTGAGGGCCATTTAGATTCTCTTTTTTCTTATGCTATCCTCACACTTTCTCTTGCAGATGGCAGAATCACCAAAGGAAACTGCAGTGGTGAAACAGAACGAGGATAAATCATTACTAGGTACTCTATAAGCTTGACAAATCTAAAAATACAGTTAATACTCTTCAGATGTGGAAGGGTACCACAAGGATGCATATTTCTCTATTTCAAAACCTAATATATTTGTTTATTTAGTATGGCCTGACTTATGACTATTGTTATCATGGTCAATGTTGAGTGCAGCATACATTGCATGTACTTGAAAATCAAATTAAAGATTTCTTAATGTTAAAATAGGTTTCATCCTTGTCATCGATTAAGATGATTGCTTATACACATTTGTGGCTGCGTCATATGAAGGTTAGATATTTTGGTCATAGCTCAATGTTAAATTCAATTTCAACAGATGCTGAATTTGGAAAGGAGTTCCTTACCTCCTGGAAGTCGTTGTCTGTGGTGGAAGATGACGCAGTGGATTTTAACTTTGATACATTTGGCAAAGGCATGATGAAGAAATTCAACTTTGATAAACTGTAAGTGAAACTTAAAGTCTAAGCAGTTAGATAATAAACTGGCATTGAGGCAGAATCTAACTTTGATATTCTATCTTCATACTTGTATTGCTTACATTTATTGACCCCTGTACAATTACCTCTTTGTGGAGAATAATGCCTGTGTTGATTTAGTGAGCCATGCTTTACATATCATTCAACCACTTCAAAAATCATTGAAATAATGGATGATGGTGAAGGTGTATGAAAGCTTCTCACAATCTTACTTGTTATGAGAGTGGGATATGTCTCTGCTTTCTGTGGATTGATAGTGAAAAAACCTTTTTCAGGGATGTCGATTTTAACCTGGATGCTGATTTTGACAAGTTATCATCATTCAAAGTGGACAAGCCAGATCTTGATTTCTCCTGCCCATCTAAGAAATCTCCAAACAACAAGGACGGAAATGAGGCAGAATCACTTGATGAAGGAAATACCAAGAAGAGATTTCCTTTCTCCTTTGATTTTAATGAGTAAGACAGCTTCACAACAGATACATTTGGGCTTAGCAGTCATTTGTGCTATCCAGGTTGGATGGCTTTAATCTTGATTCACCCAAAACTGAGGGAGAACAAGGTGGGAAGAAGGTTATAGCAAGCAAAGGGAGATCATTGGAGATGAATGAGCACCAGGGCTCAAAAACTCACCTTCCGGAGGCAATTCCTGACTGTGAGGATAATGCTATGATTAATAATGTTCAATCAACACGCTGTGTGGGTACATCAGAGATTCAAGTAGAAACTTCTGTAAGTTCAACTTCTATGCCTAACCCAAGAATGGATGATCGGGTGCCAAAGCCCGCAGCCTGTAGAAAGTCAATTGCAGAACAATCTTATTTTGAAAGGACACACAGCACGTGTGCTCAAGAATCTGATCAACAAGATTATTCATTGGACAAAACAGCACCAAGAGAAGTACATATTGAGCCTGCGGTTGGCACAAATTTAAGTACCATCCTAGAGCTTCCAAGAAAAGATTCGTGTATTGTCAAAGGTTTGAATTCCACTTTGGGTGAGGAGCAGAGTAACGGGGAAGAAATGGCAGGGGAAGCCACATATTCTCACGGCAACACACAGTCAGAAGGTTTTAGTGTGCCACATGTTCCAGGAACAGAAGGCGAGGCAAAAGGAAGCAATAAGCCTTTTCTTGATACAATGAATGCTACAAAGGCTGATAACCAAGAGGCCAAGCCTGCTACAAATCTTAATGACACAGCCTGTATTATCCCAAGTAGAGTACTGCACAACAGTGAAATGGCTGTTTTCAGGTTGTCCCATTTATCCCTTACCTTTAAGTGATTAGATGAATGAGAGGGAATCCATGTTAGGATGGTATTGGCAAGTTTCTGCCATGCCAAACTAGAGCAATGAGCTGCTAATGTCTCCTTTTAAGAAACACAGACTCTTGTTAGTTGTTTTTGTGAAAACTTGGAAAGCATATGCATCCGTAGCTTTATATTTAGCAGGAATGCAAGTTGTTGTGATTATCAGTTTGATACACTCACTCATTGAGTTTTTGCTATCATGTTGATGCATTTTATGGTGATTTCCAGCATTCAGTAAGAAGATTGGGGGATCAACAACATAACATTTTTGCACTTCTTAGCTCTGTTTTAGTACTATGTAAATGTCCCAAGCAGAGAACCTGCAGTTATATATCGTCCTTTTTCTTTACTGGTAGAGAGCCTGGACAAGCACACTCAAAGTTTTTCAAGAGATCAGAGGAAATTAAGAGTCAGTGTTCTCGAGAACCATCAACTGGGAGAAAGCTTACTCAATTTAGCAGCAAAAGACTTGCTTCTGTACATCTAAATGAAACTAGGTGAAGAGTTTCTTTTTGATTACAGTTTCTTTGGATATTCCATGCTTTACAACATCCCATGGTTTGTGCAATCTTCAACAGGTTGGGCGACAATGCTAAGGATTCTCTAGTTGGGGGAAGATCACTCATTGGTCTAAATTTACTGGCAAGGGAGCAAACAAAATGTCAATATCCTCTGACTGGAGGCGATGTCAGTGTGAGACCCACTTCTCAACTGGGGTGAGGCATCTGTACCCTATTGAGTTGCAACTGTAGAGCTGTCTGAAATTCTGTTGAAATTCTAGTAATTTCTTTTTCCCATGTACTTCACTTAACAGTATCTAATAGTGGGTGAGTGATGTGTAAGTTATCTCCTCGCCACTGCCGCTCCTCCACCCACATACAAACGGAAAAGGCAAAAATGGTAATTAAAGGGAAAAGTTTACCTCCTTCCCATATAAAGGTGCCGTGGTTGTTACTCTTCTGTTATCCGATGGACTTCCAACTAAGCTGAAATGGGAAGTTTTTTTTTTTTATTGTATATCATAGTTTGCATTGAGACATTGGACACTACTAATTGCTGTATATAGCTAGTTTGATCAACACATATGTTGATATATGTGAAATTATTGTATATTACTAGTTTGGTCAACTCTTGTGTAGATATGTGAAAATATTTTCATGTTCTTGATTATTTGCTTGCTGTTCATGGAAATTAAAGCCTTTTCAGCTGAAATTATAAACCTTTGCATGCAATTGTCTCTCAAGTCTAAGTTCACCCGTTATTATTGGCCAGGGAAGCTCATTAAATCTTTCATACTATGCTTTAAAGAGGATATTGACATCTGTCTGTGGTAAAATATGACTAAATTATCTGCTAGAAGACTACAAGCCTGGAAGTAGGGTTCACAATCTGCTGAAGAATGATATGTTCATGTTCAGTTTGAACCTTCTCAGTCACATGAAATGGGAGAGTGGTATTCCTTCAAACGATATTTACTTTTAAGACTGAAATGACTTCTGATTATAGAAAAGATGTGTCAATGTCATGTCATATCAGTTTTATGTGTCATATCCTGTTTTAGACATTGCCAGCTCTAACAAGTAGAGTGCATATATTGGATAAGACCTTTGACACAGCATTATTTTGCATATGCTTAATCTGCTTGCACTAAACTTTTGCAGTTCTCTATGCAAGACGGGAAGTTTGAATGTGGTGTCAAAACCAATTGTTACCATATGCATGAATCCTGAAGTCACTAATTCAAGCAGGAATCTTTTAAGGATTCAACGGTCAGGAATGTTGATGTGAAGAGCAATGACTCTGTTAATTCTGGCAAGAGGGATTTTCATCTTGCTAGCTTGAAAATGATGAGGTCTAACCTGCTTCCTAACTTGATGTCCTGCTATTTGAAACCATGGATACTTTTAGAGGCCAAGATGTCAATATGTGCAGGGCCACAAGAACCAAAGAAGATCAACTTGGTTGTAATCCTACAGAAGAAATCAGTTCCATGAGAGACTGAGCAAATAACGGCTATGCCAGGCGATGCGGCAGATGGGTTAGCTCATCGTAGCGAAAGCACCGAAAGCCAGTCACTTTTCAATTCATCCTTAAAGTGAAAATCATATGAGATTCCTTTCTGTTGTTTGCTCTTCACTTCCTAGTAATACTTTGCACCTCTTCAATAGGGTGTTGCAAATATACTTATGAGGATGCTATTTTGTAATGCATATGTCTATATTGCAGGGTTCAGATGCCAATTTAGTGCCATTTAGTCCATTAAAACGGCTCTCAGTCTCCAAGTGAGAAAAGGTGAAGAGTGTTAATAACTCCATTAGTTGCTCCTGTGACTTGGTATTTGTGGAAGTAATGTTCTTACTCTTGACATCTTAGACGTTTCAGAGAATCCTCGGAAACTGTTGTC